>JAXQGJ010000562.1:0-12676 GCA_037039655.1 Pseudozyma sp. M118-08B | reverse complement strand
TAAATAAAAGTATTTTAAAGAAGGTGATCATATGTTAAATCCACCTATATGTAGAGTTGGGGGAAAATCAAAATTAATGGAACGCCTGCTGCAAGGTCTGCTGTTGCTGTGGTCGAGGTGTCTGTACGCTTGTACCGGCCATGATAGGGTACGGCGATAGCTGGACAGGCTGAATTGGCGACTGTACAGGCTGTGCTTGAACATGATGCACCTGACGAGGAGCCACTGATTGAGATGCAAAGTGCGAATTCTGACGAAGATGGGTTGCCAATGCTTGTGCGTCGACCTGTGTGAGAAGTTGATTCTGCGCTGCGACATTCAACGCCACTGGGTTGACGTGTGCTGGAGCCGCAGCCTGAACCGTAGGGGCACTGGCTGTTTTGCTCAAGAAAGCAGCAAGGGTCTGCTGCGTCATTTGCGCAGGGACGGGCGGAACACTGGTCGAGATAGTAGGCGAGACTACTTGCTGAGATGCGACATTGCCTTGCTGCGCAATGGAATGCGACTGCGTCATGGCAAGGGCGGAGGTAGGCGTACTACTACCTTCGCTTCGAGCTAGTGCTGGCTTTCTTTCCTCCGCTTCCGGCGGGAGCAAATTGGCTTTTGCTGCTGCAGGAGGAGCATTCATCGTGGGTACATCAACATCCGCAAAGCGAAATTCTGGCCTCGTGTCCGTCGGAATAGGGAGCCCTCTCGACGCATAGTATTTGTTCTTCTCCTCGTTCCAGCAATGCAGCATGTGCGGAACGCGTGGGAACTCCATCAACGCCCTCGTGTTGACTCTCTCCGGCAATTTCTGCATGAGGTGCTTCACCGAGCGAGTGTTGGACACCTTGTCCATAAGCTCGTGCATCGAATTTTGCATGTGATTCTTCGCTTTCCTGTGAAAGATGTCGGGTCCAAGTTCCTGCAGACACTGCCATGGGATCATGTTGGTAGGATCCTGCCAGTGCTCAACGAGATCCGCAACGGTACGCGGCGTGGAAGATCCAGCTCGCAAGGGCTTGAGCTTCTGGATTGTATCGTACGATGATTTGCGCCCCGTAACTCTGGCGAGATCCTTGAGCATGACCTTCATTCGGTCGTCGATCGTCTTTTTGGCTCTGTTGGCCGTGGTCGTGGACGTGTTAGTGTCGGATGCTGCCTGACTGACAGCACGTTCGTTGACCGAGCGCTCCCGGCTCGCTCCGATCTCGCCCTCTTCCACAGAATCTGGGACGGTTTCTCCGCGGGTTTCAGCGGCCACCACTTCCGATGGTTCTTCTTCCCCAGTGTTGACTGCGACAGGGGCATCCGCAGAGGCCTCAGTGGGATTATCTTGGACATTTTCGACGCTGATCTCGGGAGGAACATCAACCGCAGCGACAGTTGCAGCATGGGCGGGATCCTCGTCAGATGATTGGAGGGACGCGTCTATGGACGATACAGACGGGTTCTCAGCCGGAGCTGGGACGGTAGCTTTAGCGGCAGCGTCAATACGGGTCTCGATCGGAGCTTCGATGGGATTTTCGACTGGAACTCTTGGAGAGGCAGATGCACCAGCTTCAGCGCTGACCAGAATCTCGGCAGAAGGAGCTTCTTGATGTTCACCAGCGACTTCCTTGGAGACATCACGATCTTCCATCGCAGCTGTGACGAGAACGTTGACAGGAATCTCGATGGGAGGCTTGGTAGTTGAATCAACGATGGCATCTTCCGGAGCCTCGATGGAAACCTCACCTTGAGAGACCTCGATTTGACCGTCGCCTTGATCAACCTCGATTGGAACCTCACTGTGAGGGGCCTCCACTGAAGCCTCAGCCCGAGCGATCTCGATTGTAGCATCACCCTCAGAGATCTCGGCAGAAGCGGTTTCGGCTGGAGTTACTGGAACCTCGTCCTGAGACATCTCGTCGAGAGCGACCTCGGTCGAAGCTTGAATGGCAGGCTCGGTAGTCGCCTCGAGCGGCACGTCGACCGGCGTCTGCATGAGCGAATCAACAGGCACCTGGACTTCCATGTCGGCAGGGGTAGGTTCAGGAGTCTGTACGAGGGACTGTACAGGCACTTCGACAGGCACTCCGTCGGGCACTCCGTCGGGCACCGTCTCGGCAGGAGCAGTTTCCGACGGTCGAATGAGAGGATCGACAGGCGCATCGGCGTTGGCGTTGACAGGAGCAAGTTCAGGAGTCTGCACCGATACTTCCGAGGAGTCGTCAGAGGGAAGATTGATGAAAGTCTCGATGGGGATCTCGACGTCTTCGACCGCAGACTCTTCTGATGGCTGTGGCTCCTCGGCGGCCACAGGTTCCGTGATCGGCGCAGCAGGAGCAGCATCCGTCGTCGTCTCTTGAATCGGCAGCGACATTTTCGAGGATGTTGCGTTCTCCTCCACCTCGTTGGGCTCCTCATCAGCCGGAACGTGCACGTCTTCAGCCGCATTTTCGCCAGCCGGATCGCCTATGCCTGCTTCGCCGTCACTAACCTCGTCTTCTGAGGATGATACTTGGTCGGGCTGCGAGTTGAGCTGCGCACCGTTCTCTGCAGAGGTGCTTTCCTGCTGCTGCTCGTCGACCGCAGGATGCTCTGTGGCCCTCGAAGTCGCAGACGAAATCTCGATAAACTGTGGTGCTTCTTCGCCCTCATCATGCTCCGCCTCCACCAGCTCCATCTCACCCCCAACGAGGCCATGAGTTGCATTGTTGTCAACAGCACCAGCAACCGCAGATCCATCATCGCCTACAGGTTCATCATTCGGCTGGTCTGCGTGTGCCCCCTCTTCGTCCGGCGTCTCTTCAACCGCAGCCTTCGTCTGTGATTCTGCTTCGAGCTCATCAACCTCCTCGTCGATCGGCTCATCCAACTCCTCGGGTGGTGTCCCGGACGCTTGTGGCGATCCAACCGATTCGGTGGAAGCGCCAAGGCTTTTGTCTCCAATTGCGTCGTCCCCAACACCCACAATAGCAGCCTCTGGTATGGTTTCGCCGGTATCGACGTGATTTGCGTCATCGTCAACGTCCATACCTTCCGCAGTCGCGCTTGTCTCTTCCGCGACAGGCTTCTCAGCTTGCTCAGCGATTGGCTCCGGAGTGGCAGGCTGGGCAGTAGAAACAGTCTTGAGCTCGGGCTCGGGTTTCTTTGGCGCTGCTTGGATCGCTTTGGGCGGTGTGCTGGTTTCGGTGACCTCGGCAGGAGCTTCGAGCTGACTAGCTGCTCCCTCAGCAGATTCTTCAGTCTCATCGGCATTGCCGGCTGCAGGCGAGTCGGTAGTGATCGATGCAAGAGCTTGTGAAGCAGCCGTCCCTGACGCGGTTGCAGCACTGGTGCCTGGCTGTGATGCGTGCCCCCGCATGATGAAAGCTTGCCATGCGCGGAAGACAACAGCAAGCCTTTTGGCCAAGCGAGCAGGGATGTCTCGCTGCGTGATGGTCTTGATGTCCATGATGGTGGGCCGCTGTCCCAGCTCGTTTAGCTTGCGTTGCAGCTGTTCCACAGGAGGACGATCTGGATGTGCTGAACCGAGCATGGCCAAGTAGACTTGAACGACATCGGCAATGTGATCCGTAAGCGAAACACCGTCGACGAAAGCTTCAGTGGCATTTCGTGTCATGTTCTCGACACCCTGCGGAGTGAGCTTGCCAGGACCGTTGCTTGATGCTCTGGCGTGACGAGACTGGGATGGTGCGCGGCTCGAAGATGCGGACGCTGATGCCGACGAGTTTGCGTCATGCTGTGTTGCAGTCATGACTGGTTGTGGTGATGGCCTGGTACTTTCTGAAGGCGCCCTGCTTAAAGATCGGCGCTGCAAAGCCGCTTGCGTTGGCTGGGAAGACTTGAGTGGCTCGTTTGTTTTCCGAGAAGCTTGAATGGGTTCTTCGACTCGGCTGCGTTTGGCTGCTGATGCAGACACGACATGAACAATCTCAAAACCGTCATCCGAATCTTCCTCGGCAATGGTGTCCTTTGAAGTTGCGGTCGATGCCGCAGCCTTGCGAGGACTAGTTCGTGTAGCGGGCGGAGGGGCTTTGCGCTTGCCCAGACGAGATGTTGTCGTTGCGGGAGCTGTTGATGATGAAAGCGGAGGCTCGGAAGGTGCGACTGAGGAGCTCCTTGAAGCTGGCGATTGGGTTCGACGGCTTGTCGATGGGGCCTGTCTGGATGACAAGCCCTGCACGCGAGAAGGTCCAGCTCTGTTCATCTCATCGTCGTCATTGGTGCCGCCAGACGCTTCGGTCTTGGTGTTGCTATCAGATTCACGCTGCTGACGGAGCTTGGAGCGAGAAGCGTTGTAGGAAAAGACGGGCTTGCTTCCTCCACCGCCGTAAAGGTTCTCCCAGCCTTTGACCTGGTATGCTTCTTCCTCCCTGCGCTTTTGACGAGCTGCTTTGCGTTCCGCTGCTTCCTCTGCGGCCCGCTCCGCTCGTAATTCCCTGCTCGATCTTCTGGGTCGTCGCTCTGTCGAAGTTGATGCTGCTGGCTGCAAGGAAGCCGGCGCAGAGCTCTGCGATTGCGATGGTGGTGAAGGAGAGCCCCGGAACAGATTGTTGCTGCGGGATGATCCAGCACGACTTGACTCAGAAGGAGCCTTTGAGCTCCTCCTTGAAGATCTGTCGCCTGCCATCGTTATCTTTGAGCTCTGAAACGCGGAAGAGCGCCGGTAATGATTAGAGGGGACAACTTCCTACCGCATCGAAGCTGAGTAGTGGTGGTCAAGTGACAGGGCGTTTTCGGATCGATGGTGCCTTGAGTCAGCGGTCGGATGTCACTATCACTTCCGCTGTCTGAGGGGCTTTGAGCTGGTCGGCATGTCCGAAGACAGCCATGCGGATCCTGAGAGAAGTTGGAAGGAAGGGTCAAGGAAGCGGATGAATAGGATGAGCTGTCTGACACTTTCAATATCACAGTTTCAATCACAACCGAGACATGCAAGTCGAAGCAAGCTAAAAAGACGCGTTCAGGGTCCTTCTCGAGTTTCACATCTCTTGACATGCTGCGCTCTCAAGCTCCACTTTTTTCTGGCTCTCGAAGCGAGATCTGCAACTTTGCAATGAATTGTGCATGTTAGCGCTGTACCGCTAACAAACACAAATCATTGATGCTCTTTCTTCCATAGCACGGCGACAGACAGCAAGCGCTAAAGTGGAACGATGGCAGAGCGCGCAAAAGAAGGCGCAGCAGGCAAGAGCAAGGGACGAGCGCAGGAAGAAGAAGAAGAACAGCTCCTTGGTCACACGAATCGGCATTCAACCGACGGTCTGATAGAGAAAAAGTGTGTGAGAGCAGCGTACTACAGTATCATCACCTCCACTGCATCGCTTCTACATCCTTGTACTGAGTTGTTCCTCTCTTGTTGTTCCGCTTCCACTACCAGCATCAGCATAGTTCTGCTTAACGGCTCATCCGATACTTCAGGCAGTGCCTTTAAGCCCGCCTCTTCCATCGCATCATAGCTCTGCTCAGATCAAGTTCGTCGGCATCACCGCTCTCCTAAACAAGATACGTCCGTCCTTCCGAAGCTCATTTCTTTCACCACCTTGTTCATAGAGCACAATGTCGTCAAACAACGAGGCCTCGTCCTCAAGCGGCTCCACCGCGCCCTCGTCTCCCGTCGCCTCTTCCGTCTCGTCGCTTGGCACTGACGTCTCTCAACTCGACCAGGCTTCTGCTACTTCAGCTGACGTGCCACCTTCACCGTCAAAGGAGGACGTCGCACTTCCTGTTGAAGAAAAGCAAGCAAAGGCAAAAGCACTCAAGGATGAAGGTAACAAGCTCTTCGTCGCTGGCAAGTACGATGCCGCTAAACACCAATACGGCCTTGCCATCGCACTCGACCCTTCCGTCCCCGCTTTCTACAGTAATCGCGCAGCATGTGAGCTGAAGCTCGAGCAGCACGGTCTTGCGATAGAAGATGCCACGAAGGCCATTCAACTCGACTCCAAATTCTCCAAAGCTTACTTCCGCAGGGCCAGCGCACACCTCAGCATTCTCGACCCCAAATCCGCTTTGCCAGATCTCCGCACTGTCGCACAACTCGAACCCAAGAACGCTTCCGTCAAGGCTCAGCTCGATGCAACGATCAAGCTCATTCGTCGTCTGGAATTTGAGAAGGCCATCAAGGTCTCGGAAGGTGTCAAGCCGGCTGAAACCGTGGAGACCAATCTCAAAGAAGGTGGCGGAGGTACAATTGTGTCTGACTCCTACGACGGACCTCGTCTTGCTGACGGCGATGACGAAGACACTAAGCATCTTGGCAAAATTGATCAAAAATTCATCGATGAAATGGTCGAGTACTTCAAGAACGGCGGCAAGTTGCACAATCGCTACTCGTGGCAGATTATTCTTGGTGCCTTCCGCGCAATGCAGCAAGAGCCATCGTTAGTCGACTACGAGGTTCCCGAAGGAACTACCGTCGACGTCATCGGCGACACTCACGGCCAATTCTTCGACTTTATTCACCTCATGAACAAGACCGGCAAGCCAAGCGAGAACCACGCTCTCCTCTTCAACGGTGACTTTGTCGACCGAGGTTCCTGGTCAGTCGAGATCGCACTCACCATCTTTGCATACAAGTGGCTCTACCCTAAAACCACACTCATCAACCGAGGAAACCACGAAACCTCGGAGATGAACAAGGTGTACGGCTTCGAGGGTGAATGCAAGGCTAAGTTCGGAGGCGATCTCACTTTCAAGCTTTTCACTCAAGTCTTTATCGCATTGCCGCTCGCCACACTTATCACTGCCAGCAAACCTCCTCTCACGGGTAATGAGCTGCCCGACTCGTTCTCGATCGCACAACGTCAGCCCATCGTATCCAAGGACAAGGGTCTCAAGCGCTTCTTTGTCGTTCACGGTGGTCTCTTCTCCAAGGATGGTGTCACACTCGATGACATTCGCGCTATTGACCGCTTCAAGATCGGCCAGCCCGGTCAGGCTGGTCTCATGATGGAATTGCTCTGGAGTGATCCGCAAGTCGCACCTGGACGTGGTCCATCGAAGCGTGGTGTGGGTCTCGGATTCGGTCCCGATATCACAAAGGCGTGGTGCGAGCTCAACGGTGTTACTGCTGTGCTGCGCAGTCACGAAGTACGCATGGGCGGCTACGAGGAAGAACACGAGGGTCGATGCTGCACCATCTTCTCGGCTCCCAACTACTGCGACTCGACGGGCAACTTGGGTGCATTTGCACGCATCGACGACCAGGGTAGCATTGGCTGGACTGTGTTTGAGGCGCAACCGCATCCCAACATCAAGCCCATGGCGTATGTCGGTAACGCCATGAACGGTATGCTCGGTGGTTGAGCTGTTGTTTCCACCTCGATCTCTTTCGTTTCCGCTCTCTGGCATTCGCATTCACACCATCCAACTCTCATAGACTTTCATCATCCTCCGCGACTCTACGATTCCATCGGCACCTTTGATCGCAGACAGTTTGTCCTCATCACCGACACTTGCTGGCTGCGACGCTCACAAACCTGGATCTAAGGACGGATCCACATCGAAATCTTGTCTACAATCATGTACTCTATACTCCAATGTCATGCATTCTCTATCGATTATCCGAATCATAGCATGTCTTTGAGGTTTCGACGGCTCTACTTGGCATCGTCAAAAGCAGGAAGACCCCAATCTGTTGGGTCAAAGTCGAGCAATGAGTTGATGGTTTGTGATGCTCCTAGCTCCTCGCTGGGGTAGAGAGCTCTCAGTTCCGGATCCGGTACCCATACAACTGGAAATGTCAAAGTTTCGGTAAAGTTTGTGTCAGCAAGCACGTTACGATTAGGCCGACCCTCTGAGAGTGATATAAGTCGGCTGTATTATCAGCAGCGAGAGTACTTACCATGCATACCGGCCGCTTTGGCAGCTTGAACACCCGGCTTTGCATCCTCAAAGACCAAGATGCTCGATTCACCTCCCTTCAAGTGGTGCACTTGATCAAAATGCTGGCCCATCTCTCGTAAACTTTGTGTCCATTCTTCGCCGAGCTTTTGCTTTGTTGCTTCGTCATTTGCATGTTTGCTGAGCAAACCTTCGCGTGCCGCAAGAAGGAAGATATCGGGATGAGGCTTTCCACGTGTCAGCCTTGTATCGTCACCACAGATGACTCGATCACCGAAGGGTCCGAAGAGGTCGGTATGGCGGGCAGTTTTGATCTCAAAGTTCTTGCGTTTGCTGCCGGTAGCGACGCAGATGGGGATGTTGTGTTTGTGAAGGTGTTGGACGAGACGGGTTGCACCGGCCATTTGCGGTACGTTTTCAAAGGCTTTGAGAAGGACCTCGTTGCGATCTTTGAGGAAGTTGTCAATGTCGAATGGGCAGTCGGAGCCGTACAGCTCGCCTTCTTTCGTTGGTGGCCAAAGGGAGGAGAGCAAGGTCACTGCAGCGTTGATGGGAAATAGAGGCAAGTCAAAGGGTGTCAGTCGGGCCAGATCCGATCGATATTGCTACACAAGGGTGTCTGTGCACTTACAAGTAGCCTCGCGCTCAGGCTTGCCCATAAGATTAGCCTTGATCTCCCACGTCTGCTCCTTTCCGTATGGCTTGAGGATATCATTAACAACTTTGGTGTAAATGCCTTCCGAGTCGATGAGCAGACCATCCATGTCAAACAGGATGGCCTTAATGTGGGCGATGGGTTCCTTCGCTTGTGTCATCTTTGCGTCTACCTTGTCGGGACTTTCGTCTATGGGGGCCAATGCTGCCGTGTGGGGAAAAGGAAGAAGAAGGTGTCGGATCAAAGCCAATATCGAGTCAGTGCGCAGCATCTGTTCTTCCAGAAATTCGTCCGTGCTGCGCTGCACAGTACCTTTTTTCAGCGCTGTTGTCGCCCACGCTGATCCTTCTTTTTGAAAGCGAGGCTCGTGTGTGTGTGTTTGTGTGTGTTGTTCTTTCGATCTTGGCAAATCGGGCTCGAGCCGCTTGGGAATTGACGCGTGTGTGTGAGAGTGTGTGTTGCGTGCACGGATGGTTGCACCCTTCTTTGCCGATGCCGTTCACTTGGCTCTTCCGTTGCGACTGTCACCTTCCCCACGCTTCTTATAGATCACACCTGCTTCCGACAATCCTCATCACCTTCACGCCTACGCTTGCCTTTCGAGGATTGCATTGTCGGCTGAGATCAGCTGCTGTTCTCGTCAGACCAGCTGCGCTTGGCACGGAGCACCGACGTCATTGGTTTTCTACATCAGCGACTACTTGAACAGTTCAGACAGAGCTGGAACAGTGCATCTGCGACTCTTGCTCGTCCTCTGTTGTCAATCTCAACATCATGAAGGTGCTGATCACCGGCGCATCTGGTCTGCTCGGCCGTGCCGTTCATCAGCAATGCAACGAGAAAGGCTACGACACAAGGGCACTCGCCTTCACTCGCTCCGACCCTGCCAAACAGCTCGTCAAGCTCGACCTCACCGACTCAGCCGCCCTCGACGCATGCCTGAAAGATTTCGAACCAGATGTCATCATCCACACAGCCGCGGAACGTCGTCCAGATGTCGTCGAGAAAGATCCAACAGCGTCTCACGCCATCAACGTCGATGCACCAGCCAGCATCGCTACACTTGCATCCAAGCTCGACAAGGTGCCGCTGCTCATCAACATCTCCACCGACTACGTCTTCGACGGCTCAAAACCGCCTTACAAGGTCGATGATGCGCCAAATCCCCTCAATGCATATGGTGTCAGTAAGCTCCAAGGCGAAAGAGCCGTCGCAGAGCACGCCAAGCCAGGCCACTTCACCAACCTCCGTGTGCCCGTCTTGTACGGCAAGACTATCACCAACGATGAGTCGGCTGTCAACGTTCTGCTGAATGCCATTCAACCGCAAGCAGACTCGTCAGCACCCAAGAAGTGCGATGCATACGCAGTACGATACCCGACCAACGTTGCTGATGTTGCCAAAGCCATCCTCAAGCTGGCCGAGATCCATGCCGAAACGTCCAAAGATGTCCCAGCGACCACGCACTTTAGTGCAAAGGAGGCCATGACCAAGTACGACATGTGCATGGTACTCAGCCGTATCGCCAATTCGGTTGGTTTCGAGACACGCACCGACCATCTCGACCCAGAATACGAAGTCGACCCCATGGCGGCTACCGCCCGACCAAGACACTGCAAGCTCGATACCTCGGTGCTTGAAGAGTATGGTGTGCCCGTCGAATTCACCTCTTTTGAGGATTGGTGGCGCCCTTATCTTGCAGAGGTACGTAAGCAGCGCCAAACGGTCTGATAGGCGCCCTTGTGTCCTCGTACCGATGATCTTGACCTAGCGACGCCTGTCCGGTTTGTACAGAGTAGCTTGCAGACTGAGATTCAATGAGCACTTCGATTCAATGTATGACTTATGACTGACCTGTGCATATCTTGTGCCCTCTCCATCCCTCTGTCTGTTTCCGCACAACTCGTTCCCGATCACAGCTATACAAAGCAAAAGTAGAAGAAGATGCTCGACTCGCTGCCGAAGCTGAAGCAAGACGAATCCAGGAAGAAGAAGAGCGCAAAAAGCGCGAGACAGAAGAAGAGGCCGAGCGTCAACGTATACTCGAGGAAGAGAAACGCATGGCCGCCGAACATGCAGAAGCGCAAGCAAAAGCGCAGCGTGAGGCGGAAGAGCAAGCGCAAAAGCAAAGAGAGGCCGATGAGGCAGAAGGCAAGCAAAAGGAAGAAGATGAGAAAGCGAAAGCAGCGGCGAACGGTACTCACGATGATGCTCACCCCGCCGTCGAAACAAAAGATGCGTCAGGTTCGACATCAGGTGCACCGTCCAGTGAAGCTGGGGAAGCTCCAAATGGTACGGATCAGGAACCAGGATCGCCGCACCCCTCATTCAACTCGCTGAAAGCTCGACCCACCCCACCAGCAACGTCTGGCCTCCCTTCACCGACTAGCACACATCCGCCTTCCTCCATTCGAAGTGGTCACCGACCTGACTCGCCAACGCCACCGGCCAAAGATGGGCTCAATGGCGCAAACGCAGTTGAGATCTCGACAACAGATGCGACGCCGACAGGGTCGATCGTCGACGAGAGCCCGCTCAATCTTGCAGCTGCTCGTGAAAGACAAAGACTTGGTTCTAGCCTTCCACAGCGCTCGCTCAGCGCAAGCAGCGCCGCTCGTCTGACATCGCTGACGGACGAGAGCACCATGTTTGGCGGTACAGCTCGCAAGCCCAACCTGTCCGGAGTCGATACTGGGAATGCGACGACACGCCATCCCAACAACGACTCGGATGAAGACGGATACGGTCAGCCGTCACCTCGCAACACGCAGACGGCTTTCCCGGAATCAGTATCTGGAAGTTCGCCCACACGAGCCGGGCGTAACTCAACGGAGGGCAACCCAGCTTTGACTGGCCTCATGGCCGGTTCTGTAGCTTCGCTCGGCTCCTCGACACCGTCTCGACCTTCTGCCGATATGGCACACACAGACTCGACAGTTACTGCAGCTGCCCCCACCACTCAACCGCGCCTTTATCACCGTCCGTCATTTGATCAACTCCAAGACGCACGCGATCGCGAAGCCTACGAGCGTCTTCATCGTCGCAATTGGAACTTCAGCATCAAAGTTGGCGATCCTCAACGCATTGGGGACCCAATGACTGCTCACATCGTCTACACTGTCCGTACCAACACGGACTGCACCACCTTTAGATCGCAGCAATTCTCCTCACTTCGCCGATACCGAGATTTCCGTTGGCTCCATGCTGCACTTGTCCAGAACAACCCAGGCATCATCGTCCCGCCCGTTCCGGAGAAGGTGTCCATTGGTCGCTTTGCAGCAGAGCTCGTCGAAGCACGTCGTATTGGTCTCGAAACATGCATCAACAAGATCGCCAACCATCCACTCCTCCAGCAGGATGACGATTTCAGGCTCTTCCTCGAGTCAGACAACTTTGCCGCGGACGTCAAACAACGTGACATGATCAAAGGACCAATCATCACACCCGAGCAAAAGACGTACAAATCCTGGGGAAGCGCGCTCTTAGGCAGCGTTGTACCCTCAACATCCTCCCTCTCCTCCGGCGCTTTATCAGCTTACAGCTTCGAGGAGAACGACGAGTGGTTCAACGAGCAAAAAATGTACCTCGACTCGCTCGAAAACGCCCTCAAAGGCATGGTCAAAACCGTCTCTGCCCTCTCCAACCAACGCAAACACATGGTGCAATCCACGCACGATCTCGCCAACGTCCTCACCACTCTTTCGGGAAGCAGTCTTTCGCGCTCTCTCAGCACGTGTTTTGCTGGCCTTGCCGAAGTCAAACGCCGCGCTATGGAGCTGGAAGATGCACAAGCTGAGGCTGACGTACGACAACTGGGCACTACGATGTACGAATACGAACGCGTCGTCGGTTCCGTACGTAAAGCGTTTAAAGTACGTACCGAAGTCTGGGCCAAATCTGCGCGATGTGCGGATGAACTTCGCCGCACCCGTGGGAGGTTTGAAAAGTACAAAGCGGCGAACCCTACTTCCGGTGGTGCGCAGTTTCAGAGTTTGCTGAGCGAAGTGACGGAAGCGGAGGGAAAAGCGCTAGAGGCACAGAGGTTGTTCGATACGGTGAGTGGGAGGTGTAAGGATGAAATGGAGAGATTGGATTTGGAGAGGGTGTTGGATTTCAAGAGGGTGGTGGGGGAGTGGTTGGGGGATATGATAAGGAGGGTAATTCTTTGAGCGCTTCAAGTGATTTTTCTGTTCTGAATTCTTGAAC
>JAXQGJ010000561.1:0-12803 GCA_037039655.1 Pseudozyma sp. M118-08B | reverse complement strand
CGAGGCGGCGGGTTGGAGCTCAAACTTTCAGCACCGTAGCCGAGCGAGCCATAAGCTGGGCTACGCGGCTGCTGCTGCTGCTGTTGATGCTGTGGCGGAAGCTGGGGTGGCGCAGGGGAAGAGCGAGCATCGCCAAATGGTCCGCTGGAGAACATTGCAGCGTAAGGATCGTGAGACGGAGCTCCCCCTCCTCCTGCAGCCGGGGATTGCGGGTACTGTGAAACGGGCGGAGGACCACGCGAGCTGTCCCTCGAGCCAGGCAGCGGAGGAGGCGGAGGACCAGGCGAAAGTGGACCTCCTCCATACGCACTCCCATAGCTCGTCTGCCTCTGCGGCGGAGGCGGCTGCGCCGGCGGTGGTCCACCCTGACCTCCCAAGCCACTCAATCCTGCCATCGAACTCGCCAACCTATCCTGTCCTCCACCTGACGATCCCTTCTCCTCCCACTCCAACTCACCCACCAACCTCAACCTCTCCGCCTTCCTATCCCCTACATATCGGTTGACGTTCTGTCTCGTCGTCTTGACAATCTCCTGCAAATCCAAGTAGAATTGCAATCCCTTTGCCACGCCCGCTCGAACCTGAGCGTTGCTATCCCTGGCCTTCCTGAGTCTCGCCACCAACCTGTTCCTTGCCTTCTCCTTCTCATCCCACTTCGCACCGGCACTTTTCGACGCCGGCAGCTCAGCGAGCTGCTGAAACGCCGAATTGACCTCGGCCAGCAACGCTTGCTGATGATGCAGGCTGACCGCGATCCTATTCTGGTGCGGCTTGAACTTTTCAAGTTCGGCAGCAAAGATGGACGAATCAACATTCTGCGCTCTCCTGTTGAGCACGAGAACCTGCGATATATCGTCCGTTTGAATCTTCTCCTTGAGATCAGCGAGAACTTCGGCGCGCTCCTTTTTGATCTTGTTGAGCTTCGTCAGGGCCTCGTCAATCTGTGCCACTTTAGCTTTCACGGCGGCGACCTCGGATTCGGAAGCTTTTTCTTCCTCCGCAGACACGTCGATGAGTGAGGTTTGAGTGTTGGAGCTGCCATACATTCCAGTCTGACCAGTGAGAGCAGCAGCAAAAGCAGCTTCGAGCGCCTCTCGACCCGAAACGAGCAGTTGAACATCTTCGCGGATGGACCGCCATAGTTCGCCGATCTGTGTATCGTTCTGAGAGGCTTGCTGCATCGCTTCCCTGTTCTCTTTCAGGTTGAGACGCATGTCTTTGGTGTGAAGTCCAGCAGGATCTTGGGACCATTTATGACCGAAGCGAACACGCTGCTTCTCGCATTCGCGATTTTCGTCGTCGAGTGCGGTCAGGGCCGAATCGATGTCGGCGGCGGCTTGCGACTTCATACTCTCAATACGTTGAAGAGCCGAATCGACACCGGCGGCGCCAACACCAAGGCCGTCAGCTCCGCGACCTCCTCCGCCTTCAGCTTCCTCGTTCGACCAGCGCATGACTTCGGTTCCTGGGTCAGCCAACGAATCGAGCATGCCTCCACTGCCGCTTCCTTGAGCAAGAGCGCGATACTTCTTGAGACTTCCTGGCAGACCGAGATACTCGAGCGACGCTTGCAATTCTCCTGTAGCAAGATCATGGCGCTCCGACTCGGCACGTGCGATCTTGGCTTTCTCTTCCGAATAGAGCGATGCCTTTTCGTGGACTCCGAGAGGCACAAGATTCTGGAAGAGATCCGGTCCAATGACACGCTGCACTTCGGGAGCTGCAAAGATCTCCTGGATCGCAATAGGCGTGGCAGCGACGAGCTTGTCGACAGCCGGAAGCGAAGATTCGGATGGTAGAATGTCGTGGTAGATAAGATCATTGTCTTTGACGGCTTGTTCCTTGCGCTCGCTGCATCGGGTGAATTGAGCGTTGACGATGGCAGTAAGCGCAGATCCGGCGTCTGTGGGCATCGAGGGACGCTCAGCATTCGCGCTGGCAGCAGCGGAAGCGGTGAAGGTGGTGATTAGGTTGCGCGCCTCTTTCGCTGCAGTCTCTGCGACAGTCAAGCGTACGAGGCAGGAGCCATGAGATCCAGCTGCGTCGTCCGCTAGCGCTTTGTAGTAATGCATCACCGAGGTAAAGTGTCTGGCCTTGACTTGGACGAGGTAGCTCCACGAACGCTCGAAAACGCCCTTGGTGACATTCTCTCGTGTGTCCTCGACTAGCCCTGTGTACGCAGCTGCAGTCTGACTTGCGAGCTTCGAGACCAATCCAGGCCCCTTCTTCTCCTCAATTGTCTTTTCCAAGAACACTTCTGATGCTTGTGCAAGCGTAATCCCGACCAAGCACTTGACAACATCCTTGCTCATGTCGGTACTTGGAGCATGCAAGAAGTTCTCGTTAATATAGCTCAGCATACCCGCTGCTTGCCTCAACGCCGTGTAGGCACGCTTCAACCCATCTGCATTCCCCGACATGCGTGGCTGGCTACTCGCAAGCGACGAAAGCGTTGCTGCAATGTTGAATATGATGCTCGCCTTCTCGTAAGCTAAGCTTGACTGCGAAATGGCCTTCTGCGTGAACGCGTCCTTCCATGGGAACGGCACTCGTAGTTCAGGAAATCGTAGCTCCAGCATCTCGAGCATGTGGAACCATTTGAAAAGCAAATCTCGACCGGTGGCATCGGATGCAGCGCCACGAACTGCATCTTGCCGAGCACGATTGAGTGTTGAAGTTTGTTCAGAATAGGCTTTGGGATCTTCGCCGTAGCTGTTGGTGATGAGTGATTTGACTGCGGAGCCCAGATCGACTTCTTCCGTTGTCTTGAGCGGGAGAAGCACCAAGGGTGACTGATGTGCGTCGGTCATCTTGTGTGCCGGTCGACTTGAAGCCGCTTTTTCGCTGGCGTTGGCAGTGAGGGATAGTTTCCGTGAGGATGTCAACTGCGACGATGCTGATGATGATGATGAGCAGCGGATGGACGTCAAACGTGTATAAGAAGTGTGTGGCAGGATGTACAGGGTTCGATTGCGTGCCTGAATCGGCAACCGACATGGATTTCCAACTGCGGAGAGCCAAATAAGTGGAGTTGCACACCGCCTCAGCACAGAATTCCACGGACCGTGCGCATCAGGACTTGCAGCGCAATTTTACAGCATATCAGAGTTGCCGGTCATTCGATTCGGGCAAAGCTCACAGGAACCTCATTCTTCTCCAGACTCTGCTCCCACACTTAACCCTCGCAGTAATCCTTACGCACACTAGAACCGACATGATCGCAGGGATATGTTGAATGCTTGCATTGCAAATGGAGCCAGATCTATCGAGGGGGATTCTATGCCGTGACAGTAAAGAAGCTCAGGCCACTTCCGATTGCCAACCCCACGCACAGCCAGAAGGATAGTAACGTGGCTGCCAATGGTCCCTCGCTTGCACCCTTCGAATTGACCAACTTGCTCCTCGACGGCCCTGAGATCATGATGCATGTGCTGACCAAACCGTTCGAAAAGCCAAGCAGCAACATGAGCGTGAAGAAAGGTGCATCGCTCGACTGCATGATGCCCGCCAGCCAACCGCCTCTTCCGCCTGCAGTGTCGCCCGTCCTTTGGCTGGTCGAAACGACGTTGCATGCCATGAAAAGCGGTACAAACAGCGAACGCAGCAGCGATAGCGAAAACAGTGCTTTTGCTTTGCGTATCAACGCTGCAGGCACCAAGCTTGGCAACGTCCTGCCCAGCAAGTCTGATAGGTTGAACAAGAAGAAGTGGAAGGGCACGAATAGCTGTGGTGATGTAAGATCGACCGTGCTTGAGCCGGATTTGGACGAGTTGGTGTAAACGCTCTGCACCGACGAAGTGAGTGCAGGGAAGATGCTAAGCGTGATCACAAAGACGAATGCGACGGCAGCACAGTCCCATTTGACCTTGGACTGGACGAGCGAGATACGCAATAGCGATTCGCGCGTGGTGGGGGATAAGCTGTAGAAGCCGGGCACTTTCTTGAGCCACGAGCTATAGGCTGGATGCGAGATGGATCGAATCGAGTGCCAGCTCTGGACCATAGGATTATCTACTGAGCCACCGAGTCGGTCCTCCTCCAGATCGTCGCCGTCGCGAATGTCACGATCGTCCTGGATCTTGTCGATTGTCGCCACTTGCTTGGCCATGACTTGAGTATACAAGGGAGTATTGACGAGCCAGAGGAAAGCTGCGAGGACGCCCATCATGAGAATCGAGTTCATGCCAAAGAAGAGGGTGGCTGCACGAGCGATGCTTCTCGCAGTGTCTTGCGCCGCTTTCTCATCGACTGCCAAAGCAGCAGGTTGTGGATCTGCCTGCTGCGACCAAGCTGAAGCAAATCCAAAGATGCTGATTCCGACACCAACTACACCTTGTCCGGCCAGCATGGAGCCCATAAAAGTTCCACCGCCGCCAAATGCAGTACTGAGCGAGACGACGCTGTTTTGTAGATAGGCGCATGCGCTCGATAGTAAGCCGCCGATCAGCAAGGTAAAATAGAAGTAGGTGCTGCTGGGTTTAGGTGCCAAGTCGGTTGGCTTGCCCGAAGCCAGCTTGTTCTCGCCTATCCTTGTCGAGATAGCAAAACAGAGCACAGAGAGGATGATGACGGTTGACGAGAGGGTGATCCTTTGACGTGGGCTGGATCGCTCAAAGCCGCCAGTAGCAGTAGCATGGATGCCGACAAGGATGCTGATGACGTTGTATGAGACAACAATCCAGCTACTGAACGTGTTTGCATACGGTGTATGTGCGAAAGAGGAGCGGAAATACTCTGCTGGTGTGATCAACGAGTTGAATGGCAAAAGCACGCCCATACCTAGCAGACCGAAAGTGACATAGACCAGAGTGCGCTGTCTCGCAGACATCTGGCTCCAAGCTGGTGCGCCTTCCACGCCAGTCTTGATGGTTGGCTCCGCGGGACCATCTTCGTTGGCTGGTGTGAGTGGAGGAGATGAAAAGCCATTGTGCGATCGAGCAAGGAGGCCCTCCTCTTCACCTCGAAGCGGACGCATCTGATGCGAGTCGTCTATGGCTCCTGATGGCACAGCGAGTGAGCACAGAATCGCCCGTGACTCGGAATAGATCGATGAGGAGATGCGGTATCGAGAGACCTTCTGTCAATAGCGACGGTTATGCAGACGAAGCGAGCGATCGAAACGTTGACTGAGGAGTGCTGAAGATGATGGTGAGGTGCTGTTCACGGTGGCTCGGTATGATCCAACGATTCAAAGCCTATCTGACCAGGAAAGCTTGATTTCTCCACACAGGCAGACAAAGCAGCCTCGATCCGCGCGATCCGGTTTGGACCCTGAACTACGAAGCGCAAGCGGGAGAGGGGGAGTGTCTAAATCGGACAAAGAAAGGCATCCCGATCATCGGGTCAATCGTTTCATGTCACCGTTCTTTAGAGCCTCAACTAGATGTGAGTTGCCCACCTTGAGATGGAGCGACGCTCAGTCAAGGCTCGATGCAATCACTAATGCATGACCGGCGAGGTCAATCCGTCGGATAGAGAGGGTCATCGCCGGACAGTCTGGTCTGGAGAGGTGGCAGACACGGATATTTGTGTGTGTGAAAATCCTACAAATAGCCGTGCCGCTGGCTGCGAACTCGATCATAGCACGCCAAGCATCGATCCGTCGGCGGGCCCCGAGAACACTTCTTAAGAGATTTTGACGGGCAAGGCTACTAGAACTCAGATATCATGAGGTGGCCGAGCTTGATAAGAAAGCCCAAGCTTGCAACGTTTTTCGCTCAATTTGTAGCGAGGGAGTAGCGGGAAACCATTTTTGTTCGACCTTGTTGGACTCATTCCTTTGGTAGATATCCGAGTCCGCATTTTTCGAAGATCCGCACCGGAAAGCGGTCCTTCTGTTTCCTGACAAAGTGCGCATGCTCTGGCCTTCTCGAATTCTCCTCTTCAACGGCATGTCTCCGCTGACGAGCTTGATCTCGGCACGATACGAACACCCTGAAAGGAGTGAGCGACGGCAGTGACGATCGGTTACGCCGACTTGCTCTGACAAGGAATGATTGGTCGGGTGCATCAAAGTGGGGCGCCTGTCTCTCTTTGCGCTGTAGGCTCAGAGCGGGGCGTCAAAGTCACACCACTTTTTTTTCTGTTATTAATCAATAGTTGTTCTTAGCCGCAAGCGCGGATCCACAATTTTTTCCCACGCAAAATCTAATCGCTTGCTAGCCGGCTCGCAAGCGCCGATACAAAGTCAACCGCACAAACAAGAAGCAGCCGAACAAATTGATCTCCAGTCTCCTACAGTTTCCCTTGAACTGACGAGCTCTTCTGGAGTTTAGACATGCACTCTGAGAGTCAGCAACACGGAGATGGTAGAAGAAGGATTCAGCGGCAGGTAATTATGATGAAGAGCTGCACAAAGAATCTTTGGGCGTGCATCACACAACGCGGATCTGCAGTTCCAAAGGAAATGAAGGTTCTCCGCATTTAAGCGTAAAACTCTCTTGCACGCGCTCGGTTCACATCGGTCAAATCAAGACCAGGGCGCTACAGTCAAGCTTGTGTAGCCAGCCCATGCAAGCGAAGTATGCTTCTGGGGTTTGACTTCGTGCTGATTGTACATGAGCTGAGGGCACTTTCTCAGGTTCGCCTTCTCGCTTCAACGCTTAAACCGAAACATCACTCATCATCCTCGGTGCTTCCGACCAAACTCCCACATTCTTTTCACCATTCTGTCTTCGCATTCTCCCACCAACACGGATCACTCCCGACGTCAACACAAGCACGCTGCTTTCCAGCCAAACACACGCTCGTTTAAATATCTCCGGTTGATTCGAGACGACGGTAGACTGTTTTGGAAGCGAAGAGCGAGTACTGAGCTTCACTCTTTCAGCTCTGCAAGCGAAATCTCAATTGGACACACTCGAACAGCTCGACGAGGACACAGCGCACGTATCACACGCAGCTCCGCTCGCCTTTCGACACCTGCCTTCCAAGAGACGCAAGTGGCTCCATCCTTTTTTGGTCGAACCTACGAGCGTATCGACATGCGCCGGTAACGGACAGCTACTAACACAGCAAAGGGCTGAACACAACAGGACTATTTTGAGCCCAAGCAGCGCACCCCTAATATCCTCTCGAAACGGTCTTCTTTTTCTTCGAGATTGGCGCCTACCGTAATCAAAATGAGTACAGCAGCGAACACCGCCATTATCCCCGAGCGGCCCGCCGAAAAGGGCTATTGGAAGAACGAATGGCAAGATGTCGCGGACAATCTCATGAACATGCTTCTTACATTACGCCAAGATACCGAAGGAGGTTGGGAAGACCGAGGCACCACCAACGGCTGCAACATTGCCATCTATCCACGCAAACCCGACGATCCTTTTTCGGTCATGCCCATGTTTCGCGGCAAGACGCATGCTACTGGCTTGACTCCTCTCGAGGTCTTCACGGGTATTCGCATGACCGGATTTCGTATGATGTGGGATACTCGCGTTCAGTCAGCACATATCATGCGATCCTTCTCTATGCACGAATTCCTTTTCTACCTCGTTTGGAGAGGCATCGGACCCATCTACAAGCCAAGGGATATCTGCGGTATTCAGGCTTTGCGATGCTGGGACGCCGCGGGCAATTTGCAACGCATTCCAGACTTTACCACAACCAGCATGATTCTCGGCTACCAGAGTCTCGACCAAGTTCCTGGCATTCCAAAGGAGGTCGAGGGTTGCGTACGTGCCCAAGTTTTCAAGGCTGCATTCTACCTTGAACTTCGTGACGGTGGTTGCGATATCACCTATATTGGGCATGTCGACCTCGCTGCCGCCATTCCGCACTACATCTTGTCAACATTGCATAGCGAATTGCCCAAAAGTTCGGCCCGTCTACGAGACATGCTTCTGACGTTCGGTGTTCCTCCTGTGCTCATCGACCGACAAGGCCGCATCGCCCTACAGTACCTTTCGTGCAACCCGGAAACACGACAAGTCTCGGTCCATGCAACCATCATGCAGTCCGGAACGGTGCATCTCTATTTGGACTACAACAAGATGTTTACACAAGGTGTAGTGATCAGCAATATACTCGGCTCGGCAGCGGCAGCTGTGTCGGTCAGGGAGCATTTTGGTGCGGAAGATGGCCAGGAAAGAAGGATGCTCGCGCTTGATTTGATGCAAGAAGGCGTAGGAGGCGAGTTTAGGTTGATTATCGATGCAGCGGATAAGGAAGGGCCAGAAAGTGGGACTGGGCCTGGTTGGTGGTAGAACTACTTCGCAATCCAAAAATTTCGTTCTGGTGTTTGCGAAGAATATATAAAGCAACTTAGCTATACAACCTAAGAGACCTTGATAATACAACCATCAGCATTATATCCTACACAGCAGACTTTTTCAGAATCATGCCGCGTGCAACACAGCCATCCGTCTTTCGATGCGAAACAATCGAATTGCATGAAGATATCAAAACGACAAAGATGAGCCTTTTACTCAACCACGACGAGCACGACGCTCCTTCCTCTTCTTACCGATAACACTACCGTGTGCAAAGCCTTTGGTCTTATTCTTATCCGCTTCAATCTTCCTTGCTGCCATGGCTTCCCTCCTCTCTTGCTCTGCTTGAACCTGTTTGGATTGTTCTTCGTCTTCTTCTCTTTGCTTTCTTCTCTCTGCGCCTTCTTTAATCGCTTTGAGCTTATCAGCGCGCTTTTTGGTGGTGACGACGTTTTCAATCGCGAATTCGATCATCAACATTCCTCCCCTTTCCTTTTCTACGCTTGTTCCTTCGCCTTCTTCTGCGAGTTCGGCGAGCTTTGTGCGAAGACGTTGCTTGCGCGTCGTAAGTTCAGCGATTTCATTCTGTAGCGTTTCGGCTTCTTCTCCGATCTTCTTCTCTTCCAAGAGTTTCGTCTTGGAATGAATCTGTGTAGCAATACGATCAACTTGCGTCGTAAGGTCGTCTTTCCACCACTCACCGAAGAGCTTACCAACGCTCTTGTTCGCATTAGCCCACCTAATGACTTTCAAGGCATCATTGTAACTCTTCATCTCCAAGAATCCGTAACCCTTGGATTTACCCATCCCGGTGAGAGCTTCGACTCTGTCATGCTGCCTAACGACTTTGCTCTGTACAACAATAGTCGGTCGTTCCCCTGGTTTACGTTTTCTATTCTCCACCGAACTCGAAACGGTTCGATCGGCCTTCTCGTCCGCATCCAAATCTTCCCTCTCCTTGGCACGTACTTCGGCACTGAACGCTTTCCCTGCATGGATCGCTAGACGCTTCAACATCCGATCCGAAACGAACAACGGCAACGAACGAATCGACAATCTCGTTTTCGAAACGAACAGACTCGGATTGGCCCCCATCTGCGCCTTGCGCACTTGGAAACTCTGCAACCTTTTCTCAACTTCACTGGGCGAGAGTTTGGCTGCAAAGTCAGAGTTGGGAAAGGGAACACCTTCGCGTAGGAGCCATGTGTTGCGTTTGTCTCCCTTCTCCCTTTCTTTCCTGCCGGAGGTTTCGAGACGGGAGGCTTCATCGCGCGCTACGGCGGGAATGACGTTGAGTACTCGACCGTGGAGGTTCAAGCTTGCGGTCAAGGGGGCAGCGGGATCAGCGGTGAGGACGGAGGGCATAGCGAAAGGGTTCTTTTGGCCAGCCACCGAGGTGGACGCGGAAGAGGAAGAGCCAACTCCGGATTCACGTTCGATGATTCGAGCTTGAGCAAGGGCGTTGTCAGCAGATTCGGCTTGCCAGAAGCAGACGAATCCAGTTCCTTTGCTTCGACCCGTAGATTTGTCCATGGTGATCTTGGCGTATCGGAGCGGACCAAAGGTGCGAAAGAGATTACGTAGCTCTTCTTCCGTAGCCTGGTAGGGGAGGTTGCGAACGAAAAGCGTAGTGCCTTCTTCAGGTGCGGGCAATTGAGGTCGCTCTGCTGGCTCTTCTTCGTCATCGTCATCGCTACCAGCCTCGCCATCTTTGGCGGCTTCCTGCGCGGCGTCATCCTCAGGCTCAGATTCATCAGCCTTAGCCTCCCAATCCTTCTTGCTGAGTGCCCAATCGACAGCCACGGTACGCTCGGGTTGAGCATGGGCACGAACGTGGTCAAGTGCAGCTTTGGCAGCGCGGCGACCACGCGATCCGAGGGCAGATTTGTAAAGAGCACGTTCGGCAGCACCGTGTTGGATGGTCTTGCCGTTGATGGCTTCAATTGCGCGAGCGGCGTCGTTGCGCGAAACCATCCAGACGAAGGCAAAACCACGGCCCTTTTCGACAGGAGCCTTGGGTGCGGGGGCGGATTTGGATGGGGCGGGAGCAGCGGCGGCGAGCGCTTCGGCGGAATCGTCTTCTTCGGTCTTGATAACGACGTCTTCAGTAGCAACAACGGGCTCCTCGAGGGCGGCGTCGTCGTCAGCGGACTCGTCAGAGGCCTCCTCGGCAGCATCCTCGACATCGATAGCGGCATCGGCTGCCTCATCGTCGTCGTTCTCCTCTTCGGCTTCAACGTCATCCTCGTCTTCCTCCGACTCGCTAGTGTTCGACGACTCCTCGTCGCTCGACTCGTCCACATCGACGGTTTCTTCCAATGTTTCCTTCTCTACGTTGACCTGTTCAGCATCCTTGTCAGCAGCCCGCTTCGCTTTGACCTTGGGAATGGTGATCTCGTAAACAGGACCAAATGGCAAGAAGATCGACCTGAGATCCGCTTCGTTGACATCGAATGGCAGATTGCGAATGATCAACCTGCTCGACTTGTCAATCTCGGACAGCAAAACAGGCATGGTTCCCTTTCCACTGTTCTTCTCGACAGCCAAACGCATCTGTTCACGCTTGGCCAGCGTCTCGGGTCGCATGTGTGCAGCGATCTTGGCTGCATTGTCAGCACGCTTTTTGAGGATAGCACTGATCTGAACACCCTTGAAAACGTGAGCATGCAACTTCTCGACAGCGGTCATGGCATGGTTGGGCGTGCGGAAGATGACGTGAGCGACATCGTTGGGGTTAGGCGAAGAGGTGGAAGGGTAGATGACGTTTTCGACATCACCAATCTTACGAGCTCTCTTGTAGATCTGCTTAGAGTCAGGAGCGGGCTTGCAACCAGCCAGACCGGAGAGGAGGACAGTTCGCACGGCGTCGGAATCCCTTTCGTGTGCGACGCCGTTGTTGGATCGAGCTGGCCTGTTGGCGGCAGTTCCTTCTGTTCGTGGACGTTTGCTAGCGGAAGGAGAGTCCGGGTCGGCCTTGACACCGGGTCGCTTGGCACCCATAGGATCCTTTTGATCGGCGAATTTGATTTCAATCTTCCTGCTACCTCCATCGAGCGATTTTCCCTGAAGCTGCTCGAGCGCAGTCGTGGCATCTTCGGGGATGGCAAAAGTGACATAACCAACACCCTTGGACTTTTTGGTTTCCTGATCAGTGACGACGAAAGCTCGCTTCAATGGACCGATCTCACTGAACATGGTCTGCAGGTCGGTGGTCGTAGCCGTGTATGGCAATCTCGAGACGAACAGAGTCGAGTTTGGCTGCTTGGATTTGTTGTTGCTCTTCGCAGCCGAGGCGACCGTAGTGGTGGAAGCGGTAGCCTCTGGCTTGTAAGCAGGGATGGGCTCCGGCGCAGCGGCGCTAGCAGCCTCATCCTGCTCGAAATACCTCTTGGGCGGCATCTCGACTATGTGATCGAAGAGACGAGGCGTGGTGACCAAAAGGTATATGATGTGAGTGGTTGGGAAGAGAAGGCTTGGGAAGGCGTCCAAATTCAGCTGTAACTTAGTCTCTGCGTCTGTTGGCTCACAGCAGAAAAAGTCAAAAAGGGTCCTCCCTCTGCCACCAAGGAATGCCAAAAGATCTCTAGAAAATTTCACTTTAAGAGCACACACGCTTCCCTCAGAAGAAAGAAAATTGTGGGTTTCAACTCGCGAGTTCCGAAGTTCTTGTTTTCCAAGTCTGACTTTGAGATGGAAAGCGAGATGTAACATTGTTCAGGACGTGATCACGCAGGAAAGCTTTGGCGAAAGAGCTGTCGTGGCCTGCCATCTAAGCGAGGCTGTCAAAGGGCTTAACCCAACGCAACAGACGGTGCAAGTCCGGAGCGAGCCAAAGATCAACGCAGCGCAGCGCAACGCAAAGCACTCACAACCCACTGCTGCAAGGCTCAGTCTTGGACTGCGCAACACTTCTGGTCTACGGTCGAGCCACCCTTCGATCCAAATCATCCTTCTTCTTTTGCTACCATCGTCTTTACGACAATCTTATACAACGGCAGCTTTGGGGCATGATCCTTTTGCCACGCAGCTTGGCCCCTCCACGTTTGCTTTGTGACAAGGCTCGCATCGCAGCGTCGCATCGCTCTTCCATCTTAGCAGCTATAACCACTTCCTCTCATCCTCGTTCAATTTCGACTCGTGCTACGACCATCGTGTACCCGGCGTCTTCTCACACTCGGTTTTTCAGCGCCATACCGCACGCTCGAAGATCCGCTTCCATCGTAGATCCTGCTACTTCGACAATGCCATTGACACGTGCTGTCCCTAGCGAGCCTTTCCCGCTCGGCGGACTCCTCCCTAAGGATACCACAGAGGCACTCAGCTTTCTCCGCAAGTACCCAGAATACGACGGTCGCAATGTTCGTGTCGCCATCCTCGACACTGGTGTTGACCCAGCTGCTATCGGTCTCAACCACAAGGGCAAGGTCGTCGATGTGATCGACTGCACCGGTGCTGGTGATATCCCGCTTCAGCCCATCGAGCCCTCCTCCAGTTCCAGTGCTGCTGGGCATGTCGAGTAAGTTGAATTATCCTTTAAAAATGTACTTTCTATAGTATAAGTACCATCTGATAAAGTCTTATTTTCTTCCTCTGGAG
>JAXQGJ010000560.1:0-16015 GCA_037039655.1 Pseudozyma sp. M118-08B | reverse complement strand
TGGCGCACTGGCCATTGTGGCGGACGATGGACCTGCTTCTGCCATTGTGACTATGCGTGCACGTTTCAGATGTGATGACGATGTAGTGGTGTTGATGCTCGATGCCTCTAAAGGATACAAAGCTGTACGATGCTCATACCAAGCTTGACAGCTTCTTTCGTTTCTTCCAAAACCAGAAAAAAAGCTTCAACACCTCCACCCCGCATATCTTGACAGAAGCAAAGAAAACAAAAAAAAAAAAAGAAACGCTCAAAACCCTGAATAGCCAATCTCAGAATTAGCGACTCGCACGAATAGAAGATCGAGCTTCAACAAAGTCGAGATTGGGCTGTCGGAAGATATCGATCACGAACTGCGCGCTGAGCTGACCCATTTCAACTGCTCTGCTTCCACCTTGCTTTGCCAGGCTTGAAACGGGGCTCGCCGGAAGAGTTGCTTCACCCCTCTCAAAATAGCCGGCTTCAGAGCGCGTCCTTTCGGAAAGGCCTGAAAAATCAGCCTTTTTCTCGAATTTGTTGTATTCACTGCAGATTCTTGAAATACAAATTGGCAATCCTCAAAGGACAATGCGCTTGAAAGAATTGAATCAAAGGTTGCAGCTTGGATCGTTTGAAATCACGAATTTGGCTCACCAATCAAGGCTGTGAGAATGGTCAGAATAGTTAGAATGGCTCACAGCCAAATTCAATCAGGACCGCTTGGCTCTGTCGGCCGCTTCGAGAGCAATGAAATTGCGGTCGCGAGAAGGAACGGAAGGAATTGTTGATTCAGACAGAAGGCAGAAGGCAGAAGGCAGTAGTCAGTCAAGGCAAGCCAGGCCAGGCCCGTCGCCATCTTCTGTGTCAATTGGTTGCGAACGGCCTCTCCGGATTGCGCTGTCCGTTTTGAGGTGTGGTCGTGCTGAGAAGCTTTGAACAGTCAGTGCGGTTTACTGATGATCACTTGGTCGTCACCTTTCACTTCTTCCTCACCATCACACCGTTCCCCTCCCCTCACCTCACCTCATCTTCTCGTTTCGTCGCACAGCCTCCGTCATAATGGCTGCTCGTCTTTTCGCACAGTCCTCCTTGAGGCTCGCCAGGGCTCAGAAGGTCCCAGCCACCGCTGCCACCTTCAACTTCCGCAACCTCGCTACTGCCGTCTCTCGTCAGCCCATCACCCAGACCACCACCCTTTCCAACGGTCTTACTGTCGCTACCGAGTCCAACCCTTCGGCTCAGACCGCCACTGTCGGTGTTTGGATCGATGCCGGTTCGCGTGCCGAGACAGATCGCACCAACGGTACCGCCCACTTCCTTGAGCACATGGCTTTCAAGGGTACGTATGCACTACCGACCTCGCAGCATTGAAGCAGCATTAGCATCAGCAGCAGAGCAACCAACACCTACATGTTCAGCACATAACAAGCAGCAGCAGCAGCAGCATGAACATTGGAAGATCTAGGAATGTCAAGCGATCTTGGAAACAGCGCAGTTGCAAATCAGATTAGGCACATCCGAATTTGGGTATCACAGAGGGCGCCATGTCTCTCGAGCACAAGCTCCGTGCCTAGGTCCGGCCATAGAGTATTGGGCGCCATGTATCCAGAACCAGTAGGACGTAAATGGTGGAAGGATCTCCCGAGGATCAACGCTAGCCGTTGGAACCATCGAATACAGAATCTGCTACACAAGATTCACAATCCAAAATCACGCTGCACGCTGGAACGTCGTCTACGATGCACTGCAATGCTGCGCTGTCCTTCCGTCACTTCCAACATTGACACACTTTGACTGACTTTTGCCTTTGCTTCCTTGCCAATCTTTCGACCGACTTGCGACACTGCGCTTCTCGTCCTCGCTTGGTTATCAACTCGTTCCTCCGCCCTGTTAGGAACCGGCAAGCGATCCCAGCACGCCCTTGAACTCGAGGTCGAGAACCTCGGTGCCCACCTCAACGCCTACACCTCCCGCGAACAGACTGTCTACTACGCCAAGGCTTTCCGCAAGGACGTTGATAAGGCTGTTGACATCATCTCGGACATCCTTCAGAACTCTAAGCTCGAGAACTCGGCCATCGAGCGCGAGCGCGACGTGATCCTCCGTGAGCAGGAGGAGGTTGACAAGCTTAAGGAGGAGGTTGTCTTTGACCACCTTCACTCGGTTGCTTTCCAGGGTCAGCCCCTTGGCCGCACCATCCTTGGCCCCAAGAAGAACATCCTCTCCATCAAGCGCGAGGACCTCGCTGAGTACATCAAGACCAACTACACCGCTGACCGCATGGTTCTTGTCGGTGCCGGTGGTATCGAGCACGAGTCGCTCGTCAAGCTTGCCGAGCAGCACTTTGGCAGCCTTCCTGTCAGCCAGAGCCCCATCAAGCTTGGTCAGTCCTCGTCGCCCAAGACCACCTTTGTCGGTTCCGAAGTCCGTATCCGTGACGACACTTCGCCCACCTGCAACTTTGCCCTCGCCGTTGAGGGTGTTTCGTGGAAGTCGCCCGACTACTTCCCCATGCTTGTCCTTCAGAGTATCATGGGTAACTGGGACCGATCGCTCGGCTCGAGCCCTTTGCTCTCGTCGCGTCTCTCGCACATTATTTCGTCCAACAACCTTGCCAACTCATTCATGCACTTCTCCACCTCGTACTCGGACACGGGTCTCTGGGGTGTCTACATGGTTTCCGAGAACTTCGTGCAGCTCGACGACTTGATCCACTTCACCTTGCGTGAGTGGCAGCGAATGAGCACAGCTCCCACCGAGGGTGAGGTGGAGCGTGCCAAGGCTCAGCTCAAGGCCAGCTTGTTGCTCGGCCTTGACGGTACCACTGCTATTGCCGAGGACATTGGACGACAGCTCGTCACCGCCGGCAAGCGATACACTCCTCAAGAGATCCAGGCGGCTATCGACTCGATCAGCGTTTCCGACATCCAGCGTGTTGCCCGCACCTACTTGTGGGATGCTGACTTTGCTTTGGCCGCACACGGACAGGTCGAGGGTATCCTTGACTACAACCGTATCCGATCCGACCTCAGCAGCATGATCTGGTAAATGTGCACTTGCACAAGGAAAACAGATTCGGACACAAGTTTGTTTTCTAAAGTCAATTCTTATATCATTTCTAGCCGCATCTTCTCCATCCCACCTAGAACGTCATCGCTTTGTTGTGCGGAAGATACCGCTCCCTCTCTCTTGAATCTCAACATATTCTCAGCTTGCTTTCATATCGCTTGTGTGCTTTTGTGAATTGCGATGGCTTCTGGTGCGTGTAAATTGACGTGAACGGAAGCGACTCTATGCAGAGATGTGAGTTCTTCCGATGCTCCGTGCCGGCCTGCAGCAAATCTTGAGAAATGGCAGGGTCAGTGCGTGTTGAACGTAACAAAATCTCGAAGATGCACGCGTTACCCGATTGAGCCAAATCTCAGTTCCCGCGCTCGGTGAACGAGCCAACACGCCAAATTGCGATTTGGCACACTCGGTGTGTGTGATTTCCAGCGCATCTCCGTCGTCCAAAGTAACACGTCCGAAGCCACTGCAGTAACGCAGCTCACGATAGAAAAGAGACCGACACAAGCTCACTTTTCGTACCATCTTCCATCTTACAGTCATCAACACAACATATCAACACCTCGCAACGAGTCCGTCTCTTCTTTCTCGGACTGACCATCCATAATTCGACTATTCGCTTCTCTCGTCTCCTCTCATCCTTTTCTCAACACCCGTGATTGCGCACGCGCATTCAGTACTACGCCCAAGATGGATCTCGACGACATTGGCAACAAGATTGCCAACCTCACCATGTACGACGTCAAATCGCTCTACCGTTCAGCTCGTAATTACGCGCTCAACATCAGCGAGATCGAAGCCAAAGTAGACGAAGCTACCAACGATGACCCTTGGGGTGCCAGTTCCACTCTCATGCAAGAGATTGCTGCTGCAACTCACAACTTCCAAGACTTCAACGAGATCATGCCCACGATCTACCGTCGTTTCATGGAGAAGGAAGCGAGGGAGTGGAGGCAGATCTACAAGGCTTTGCAATTGCTAGAGTACTTAGTGAAGCATGGATCCGAGAGGGTGGTCGATGATGCTAGGTCGCATTTGGCCACGATCAAGATTTTGAGGAACTTCCATTACATTGACGAGAAGGGAAAGGACCAGGGCATTAATGTTAGGAACAGAGCAAAGGAGCTGGCCGAGCTCTTGGGCGATGTTGACAGGATCAGGCAGGAGAGGAGGAAGGCTAGGTCGAACAAGAGCAAGTACACGGGTGGAGGCAATGGCGAGTTTGTTCCCGGCAGTGGTACGGGTAGGTACGGTGGATTCGGCAGTGACAGCTTCTATGCTGGTGGAGGAGGATTCAGTGGTGGTGCTGGCAGCTCTAGCGGTGGCGGACGGGGAGATGGAGGCGCCGCCGCTCGTGAGAGCTTCGAGGAGTACGACGCGGGTGATTACGAGGAGACACCAAGTAGCCGAACCAGACCTAGCTCCAGCACGACTCGTGGCGGAGGAGCGTCCCGCAGCTCACAGGCACCACCCAAGAAGGAAGCCCCCAAGGTTGCCGATCTCTTCAGCTTTGACGACGACGATGACCAGCCTGTCGCGTCCGCGCCTTCTGCTCAAGCTGCCCCAGCAGCAGCTGCTGCCTCCAACAACGACGCTTTTGGCGACGACTTTGACGACTTCCAGGCTGCTCCCGCCCCTGCCGCCGCCGCCAAGCCTGCCGCTGCTGCCCCAGCTGCGCAGTCCTCTTCGTTTGACTTCTTTGGCTCGGCGCCATCTGCGCCCATACCTGCTGCCGCTGCCAAGCCAGCTCCCATCAGTGGCGTGCTTTCGCCATCGCAAACATCCAAGCCAACCACTCCCGCCGCTACCTCTGCCTCGACTGCACGACCAGCGGCTCAAACGAACTCCTCGTTCAACTTTGACGATCTCTGGGCTGCTTCCTCAGGCAAGTCGAGCTCCGCGGCTGGAGGCGGAAAGCAAAAGGTATCGATGGCCGAGATGGCAAAGAACCAGAGCTCGAGCGCTCTGTTCGCTTCACCGTCGAATGCTCAGCCTGCAGCACAGCAGGCGGGTAAGAAGCAGGACATTTTCGATCTCTTGTAAGCGATAACTCAGAACTGAGCTTTGTATATCGTTTCCGCATACTCGCAATCACATTCTGTCTCTGTCGTATACGTACAAAGCCTTGCGGCAGCGGGTATCGCGCGGGTGAGTGAGACAAAGCATGCACGGTGACAGTTGCTCGATATGTAGACAATAGCAAGGAACCGAATCGAAGCTCGTTACGCACTTGACCAAGTTCCTGACCCGTCATCCCACCTCACCTTGACGAGCGACAAAGATGACTCGCAACAGGGAAAGCAGCAAACGATCTGGTCAACAGCGGCAGCTGATCAAGACGACGAAAAAGGTAGCCACCGTGCTGTCTGCCGATTTTGGCATTCGTAGCGGATACGAGGTCGTGGACTCTAGCTCTCGCGCTCCGGATACACCTCTGATGCCACCAAGGTTGACAGTCGCAGGAAACACGGGAGCAGCAGCTGCTTTGCGGACGTTGTTCTCCAGACAAACGGGACATGACATCACCAACAACAGTCAACGACACCTGCAGATGTTGCCCGTGACTGTCGGTGTGTTGAATGGGATAGGGGTAGGGGATGTCGTCGAAGTCGCTGTCGCGCCTTCCTTGACAAAGCAGCTGCTCCTTGTTCTGAAAGGCTCCACGCGAATGGTCACTTGCGCCAAGATAGTCTCTAGCCAGGAGACTTTGCTGCATGACGTCCTTGCCGCCAACGAGCTCTTTCTGGTAAGCGGCGAAAACACGATCACGGTCAAGATCAAGGACGTCACCGCTCAGGTTGACCCGAAAAGCATCTTCCTTCGCTTTGCATGGGACGAGAAGCGACCGGCTTTCGTCGGGCTCAACGAATGGGCTGCTCGGCTCACGAGTGACACACGGTCAGCTGAGGAGGTCGGGTTCCACGAGGGCGACTTCCTCATCCTGCCACCAAAGGACAACGGGCCGCTGCTCGAAATCGTTCAGATCCATCGAATCCGCAACCTTGATGTGATGGTTCGTCGTCTGCATCGTCAAGCATCGCAGCCGACGGCCACCTTCAAGCACGATCGCCTCCTTGTCCCGGCTACCGACCTTGAAAGGATCGAGAAAGCGCTTTTCCGGCCCGTCGCCAAGTGTAGCGTCTCCCTTCTCACCCCGGATACCGCTTCCTCCTGGACCGTGGATGCCACCGACTTCTTCGTCACTCCGGAGAACGCAATGCTCCTTCGACCAGAGTGCACACCTTGTACGACAGCTCATAGAGACAAGAGACGGGCGAAGCGCAACTTAGCCCCACTCATCGCGATGGAACTCATGTGTGGAGCTGGAGGGCTGAGTCTCGGGCTCGACCTATCCGGTGCTTGCGAGACAAAGTTCGCGATTGACGCTGACGAAGACTCAACAAAGACGTTCAGGCGACACCATTCCAATGCCAGAGTGTATTACGCCGATGCTGGTGTCGCTCTGCAACGTGCACTCGTTGGGCGCAAGTCACTTGAAGAAGGGCTCGACTTCCCACGTCCTGGCGAAGTGGAAGTCATCTCCGCCGGTCCCCCGTGTCAAGGCTTCAGTCGAATGAATCAGACAGCCTGCCGCGAGAAAGCAGAGCAGGACCCGCGGAACCTCCTCGTCGCAACCGTCTTAGGCTGGGTCGATCACCTCCGGCCCAAGTACTTCATCTTGGAGAACGTCGAGGGCTTTACAGCAGCAAAGCTAGGTGGACGTGAAAAGGGGATGGTGAAATTCGTTATGAAGAGCTTGATGGCATTAGGCTATGCGAGTACGTGCGGATATGTTCAGTCGGGGAGCTTTGGATGTGCGCAGTCGAGAAAGAGATTCATCTTGATTGCTGCGAAGGAAGGATCGACTTTACCGACCTTGCCGGTGCCGACGCACACATTTCTCGGGAGGACGGCACACCGTTTCAGCTGGACAGATGGACACGGCAACGCTCATACGACGGAGACAAGTGGCTCGGCTGCGGTCTTGCCTGCGATCACGGTAGCAGATGCTATTGATGACCTTCCCGTATTCGACTGGAAGGTTCCACATCTGATCTATGCTGGACCCGACCCAATCGAGATGCAACGCGCGCAACTCAACATTCCTCAGTTGTCAGTATCGAAGGGCACAGCAGTGGGTTCAGCTTCGACGCCTTACCGAGTTGACCCTCAAAACTCGTTCCAGGAACGAATGCGTGTCCTGGGAGGTGAAACAGCAAAGACGATCACCCAACATCAGACTTGTGCACCGTCGCCGATGCTCGTTGAACGCGTCGTCAACGTCGCTCTCTTTGCCGGCGCCAACTACGATTCGTGGAGTCAGCCGTGCGTCAACAAACCTAGGTTACTATGCAAGAGTTCGGTAAGTCTCATCGCTACATATTTGAAAGGCAAGCCTAAGCTCGAGCATGTACTGACATGGATGTCGAGATACATGCTTTCACTCGGGCTGCGCACAGACGGAGCGATGGCAAGACGACCATTTCAAGTTCGAGCGACTTGACGGACAAGGCTACTTCAAGGCTCTGATGACAACGATGACTGCTCATGGTAGCATGATCCATCCGACACAGAGGAGGCTGTTGACGGTTCGCGAATGTGCAAGAGCTCAAGGCTTCCCTGATTGGGTTCACTTCGAGACCAACGAGAATCTTTCCTCCGCTCACAGACAGATCGGAAATGCTGTGCCCATTCCTTTGAGTCAGGCTCTGGGTATGGCTCTGATTGCTGCTAGGATGAAAGACACATCGTAGAAGAGCAATGCCGACATTGATATAAGCACCTCAACGAGGCTGCAACACCAAGATGATCGACCATCCACAGCTAGGAAGAGAGAGAGCATGTACAGTCTAGCCAAAGGTCGATCGGCGCCGTCAAAGTGTCAAAAAAAGGAAATTAAAATTGCCGCACACTGCTTCTGCTGCCTAGCAATTTAAATTTTATGTGAAATCTGTGATTTCTTGAGAAAAAGATGGCCAAAGCTGGAATTTGCTCCACTTTTCGGATGAGCCGCTTTGTTGCGCATGTGTTCGGGCTTTGATGCCGATTTCCATCTCGTTGCTTTCTTCCTTCATCAAAGTGACATCTCAATCTTCCAACCCATTCGTTCCCTTCTCATCGACTCAGCCGATTTCAACGCTTCTAGGACGATCCAATAGTATATGCGAGAGCATTGACAAATCTACGACCGCAGCTCCACAGATCTCCGCACGCCCGACAGAGATCCAAGAAAGCGCTTGCAGACCTTCTCAGGAGAACAGCATACACCTGATTCTACAATTACCAGCGACACTGATCAGACTTTGAGAAGTCAGTCTACCACTTTGCATATAAGCTGCAGCAAAGGAACGCTGCTGTCGACCAGTTCTGTCATTGCTCGAGGCTGGTCTTCCAACTTCTCAAGCCGGCTATAGCGTTGACCGACTCCATCCTCCTCCGCTGAGCGAGCGCAGCAGCATTACCCCAAGGTAGCAGGATGCCTACATCAGCATCAGCAGTAGAGCCAGCGCTGGGCGGTGGTCCGACCAGAAACCTCGGTGTCACGCCACCCATCGCTGCTAATGGACCCACACCAAGAGAGATCGAAGTCACTAAAACCCTCGTAGCTGAACTCGAGAAGCAAGGTGTCTTCGAGACCGATGAGGAGAGCAAAGTCCGGTAAGTACAATGTATTACCAGGCTGATGCAATGTCTGTTCAGCGCTGTCCATGATCTTCCTGTCACTGACATCTTTCTTACTCACCTCCACTTTCGTTGCTCGTACCACAGAGAGGTCATTTTGGGCAAGCTGGATGCTATGGTCAAGGACTTTGTCTACCGTGTGTCAATAGCCAAAGGCATGTCGGAATCTCTAGCTCGAACTGCAGGCGGCAAGATCTTCACCTTCGGTTCCTATCGTCTCGGTGTGCACGGTCCAGGATCCGATATCGATACTCTTTGTGTCGTCCCCAAGCACGTCGACCGAGAGGACTTCTTCTCCGTCTTTGAAGGTATGCTCAAGGACCGCGAGGAAGTCACTGAACTTGCAGGTGTTCCCACAGCTCACGTACCGCTCATTGCTGCCAAGTTCATGGGCGTGGATGTCGATTTCACCTTTGCTCGTCTCACATTACCAAGGGTGGAAGACAACCTTTCGCTCGAGGACGACAATCTTCTCCGCGGTCTTGACGAGCGCGATGTACGAAGTTTGGGAGGTTCGCGTGTAACGGATGGAATCTTGAGGCTCGTACCCAACATCCACGTCTTCCGCATGGCGTTGAGGTGCATCAAGCTTTGGGCGCAACGTCGTGCGATCTACTCGAACGTCATGGGCTTCTTGGGTGGTGTAGCCTGGGCTATGCTTACAGCGAGGATCTGCCAGCTGTATCCGAACGAAGCTGCCGGTGCCATCGTTTCGCGATTCTTCATCATTCTGTACCAGTGGAAGTGGCCTCAGCCGGTGTTGCTGACCCAAATCGAGGATGGACCGCTGTCAGTGCGTGTTTGGAACCCCAAGCTCTACCCTTCGGACCGCCTGCATCGCATGCCCATCATCACACCGGCGTATCCGGGCATGTGCGCAACGCACAACGTCTCGCAATCAACACAAATGGTCATGACGTCCGAGTTCAAGCGCGCTGCCGAGGTTGTCGACCGTGTCATCATCGGCAAGACGGATTGGAGCGAGTTGTTCGCCAAGCACGACTTCTTCTTCAAATACAAGTACTACCTGCAAGTTATTGCGTCGTCAGGTTCGGCAGATCTGCAGCTCAAATGGCATGGTACGGTCGAGTCCAAGATTCGACAACTTGTCATGAAGCTCGAGTTGGTGCCAACAATCACCTGTGCCCATCCGTTTATCAAGGGCTTCGATCAGGTGTCGGAGTGCCACAACGATCATGAGGTACGTCTCGTTGCGACAGGCGATATCCCAGAGGAGGTTGCTCAACGCACGCAGAAGGTAGCAGCGCTGCCCGAGACGGAGGAAGCCAAGCAGGCGGCAGAACAGGAAGCAGCCAAGATTACCGAAGGCAAAGAGGGTCATCGCATGATCTACACCACTACATTCTACATTGGTCTCAGCATCGAACCCAAGTTGGCTGGCGAGGGGCATCGCAAGTTGGACATCAGTTACCCTACCGCCGAGTTCACAGGCAAAGTCAAGCAGTGGGAGCAGTACGATGAAGCCTCGATGGGCATCGTTGTTCGACATATCAAGTGGACTCAATTGCCAGCATACGTCTTCGAGGGCGGCGAGAACAGAGTCACTGCAGCAGCAGCAGGTAGCAAGGTCAACGGCAAGAGGGCCAAGTCGGGTAAGAAGAAGAGCGAGGCCGCCAACGGTGCTGCTGGTGCGGATGCGGCAGGCTCAGTCAATGGCGCATCGGTCGTCACAGCGGTCGACAACGGAGACGCGGAGATGGCTTCTCCCACCAAGAAGCAGCGTACCATTGCGGGCCTTCCAGGGTCGTCAGCCGCCGCTCCTACCACACCAGCAGCTTCGACACCAACACTGCCCTTGCAACCTGCTACAGCATCGAAAGAGCTCGAAAACTTCCAGCTGGCAACCGGCAACCAACCTATCGCTGCTTCAACCACCACTGCTGCCAATCAATGAACATGTGTTCTCTCTGCTATCGCTGCTCAAAAACTCTGCACGCCAAGTTTCGGTCCTTTCCACTCTTTTGTCCCCTAAGCATCGTCCCGTTGTACTCTAATAAAGATCAAAACCACATTCATACCTTTGAACCAAATAAATCAACCATCCACACGTCTCGGTTGGTCTAAACCAGTTTGCGTCGGTAATGGCAATGCTAAGAGCGCAATTATCCCATGACGTCTTGCTGCGCATCTACATTCATGATGCGAAGACTCACACGACTTCACACAGGAAAGAAGAAATGCGAGCGGAAAAAGTTTTGTGTTGATTTGCCTTGTTGCATTGTAAAAGCATCAGGAGACAAGTGGTACTACTAGCTACATCTGACAAAAAGGTATGTCAGAAACTTTTGTGGATTTCAACTCTGCTGTTGACTGATCCGGTGTGGGTGTGTGGTGTGATGAATGCAAGAAAGGGGCGAAGTGCGAAATCATAATTGATGGTGTAGTTGGAAGGAGGTGACAAGGTGAATCCGTTTAAGCCTTGGTGGCACGGGCAGCCGAGACACGCTTCTGGGCAAGCTGACGCTTGTTAAGGCGAACAGTGAGGTCGGTCGAGGCAGCCTTGGGAACCTGGGCAGCGGGCTCGCTGAGCAAGATCTCGGCGTGAATGGGGTGACCCTCGTAAGGGTTGATACGACCGTGGGCACGGAACGTGCGGCGACGGGTCTTGGGAGCCTGCTGGATGACAATGTTGCGGATGACGAGCTCCTCAACGTCGAGGCCCTTGGCCTCAGCGTTGGACTCAGCGTTCTTGAGGAGGGCAAGGAGGAACTTGACCGACTTGACGGGCCATCGACCTGTGGAGTAGAAGATTGTGGATCAATGGGAAGGGAGAGGTCAGCAATTGTTCTACGGGTTGGCGGGATGATTCGGATGGGTCGCAACAAGAGCTGTCCTCCTGAGATGGGCCGTAACGTTTGCGTATGCTTGGCTTGAGGTTCCATCTGACCTGCGGTCTTCGTAAAGACGGATTGTGCGGACTCTGCATTCGCATCGCACCGATAGACCGGAGATGTCCTGTTCCAGCATTCTCGGGTGATGCGATATATATGCTGTTCGTCGCCTCGGTGCATGACCCCATTCCTCTGACTTTCTGCGCCTAGTGCATGAAATTCTCCTTGCGGACTGATCCCATAGTCTGCTGCGATAGCGTGCTTTGATCTCTGTTTTTATGCTTCCCGTTGCCTGTTCATCCAAGATTGTCGCCATCGTTGCTTCCGAATGAACATGAAACTTACCCTGGGTGGTCTTGAACTCCTTAGCCTGCTGGGTGCGGCCAACACCGCCGTTGAAGCGGCGGAAGGGGATGCACTGCTTCTTCTCAACAACGTTGCCGAGGTAAGCGTAAGCCTTCTGGAGCTTCATTCCGTTGACGGCGGCAGCGGTCTCACGGGTGTTCTTGAAGTGAACACGGAGGTACTCGCCGCGCGACTTGGCGGTCTTCTCCACAAGGTTGGAGTCGTCGAAAGCGTATCGGACCTGTGAATAGTCGAAGTTGTGTGATGCAGCGGGAACAACGAACGGATTGTAAGAAACATGAAAACGGACGTCTGAATCGTATGCCTACAACGACGACCAGCTGGCGAAAGTACGGTAGAGCGACGGTTGAATGCTGAATAAGTGCTGGTTCGGATGATGTGTGATGGCAGCACAGGGCAGCTTGGTCGAGCGAGGGAGGGTGTCTCGAAAAGCCGCAAGACGTCTTGACGGCCTCTGTCCCACGACGTACGAATCAATGCCTGCAATGATCATCCTTCGTTGCCGGTGATGCGAGAAACCTCGTTTCGAGGAGGAGCGATATGCACTGCTAAGTTTCGGACAGAATGGTGCTGCTGCAATGGCAACGGAGGCTCCTCCTTCACGGCAGATGCTGTACTGTCGTGGCCATGCCATGTATGTGATGCCAGATGCTATGTTTGCGAAACATGGTTCCTCTCCTCTAAATCCATCAATATCACTGCTGTTGTTTTTCTGTAGCTGTCTTCGTCTGTTCTGGTCATGTCGCGAACGTGTCCCTCACTTGCTTCGCAAATGTCCTGAATCATTGCTGTACGTTATCCACGCTATTTGGTCGGCAAAAATCATATGCTGCGCTGGTCGTTCGATGTCACTGTTAAAGGTCGATGCTGCTGAAAGTTGTTGGATGCTAATACTGATGCCATGCTCGTCGGACATGATGTCGATACTGTTGCTGCTGGTCGTTGTCGTCGTTGCGACATTGTCGAGGATATACGTACCATCTTGATTAGTGTATGTGGGGTGAGCCTTGAGGATGATGGAAGGATGGCGAAGCGAGAAGTCAAGCTGATCTCGATGGCGGTGTCGGGCGGCACTGCACTGCTTGGCTTGGTTCGGTTTGCGCATTCGTAGAATTGCCGTCTGACTGGCGAGTTGACTGGAATTGACTTGAAAGAATTGCTGCTCGCCCTCAAGTCTTAAACCACACTGCTATCTGCTGCCCGCTTTTTGCCCAGCTGCCTGTCTCTGAGCTCCAGATTTCCAAGCCTTCTCAAATTTCGGAACCGTTGCCAAATTTCCTCTTCGCTGACTGCGTTGGCGAAAAATTGCATCACGTGAATAACTATACTTGGGCCAAAGGCGCCAAACTATGGCAGTCTGAGAAGGAAAAGGCGCGATCTCACACTCAATCTTTTTTGATAAATGGGTTCGAATCGGGCTGATTCCCAGCACTCTCGTCCAAGGCTTGCTGCATCGAAGTGGATAAAGATTAGATTGCAAGAGTCGCTCGCCCGCTTAGCACCGACAAATAAGCTAACAGAGTGACAACTACGACAAGAATTTCAGCACCGGTTTGAGCCAAGCTTCCGGATTGTCGCACATAGGCAAATGACCGGCATTGGGAATGCTAACAAACTCGGCTTTGGCACCGGCTTCGTTGAGCTTCGTAGTGAAAGCCTCTAGCGTCTCGGGCAACTTGCCATCAGCTTCTCCTGCCAGCAACAAGTGACGACTGGAATAAGCTTTGCTGAACGCTTCTACAATTCCATCCTTGACCAGATCATAGTTCTGCAAAGCTCGAGCACCTGCAGCAAAGCCTTCCACCTGTGTAGTCTTGACCATCTCTTCTGTCCTTGCTCTGCATTCTGCGCTGGCTTGCGATCCGGCGCCATACCATCGGGGCACAGTGGCAGCGGCAAGTTCACCCATGCCTTTGCTTCGTGCGAGGGCGATACGTTCGTCCCAGGCTCCAACGTTGGCTGCGGGTGTGCTGGGCTGTGTATCACAAGCCACTAGCCTCTCGTACCTGTCAGGGTGTCGAAGTGCGAAGGACAAGGCAGTAGCACCACCTTGCGAAACTCCAATGACGGCATAGGCCTTCTTGACTGCCAGGCTGTCCAGCAGGAAAGCGACATCGTCCGAAAGCTGGGCAATCGTGCAAGGCTCGGCAGGGATAGCGGAGCTACCGTGACCTCTTTGATCGTATGAGAGAATGTTGAAGCGAGCTGACAACGCGGGGATGACAGCATCCCACATGGACAAGTTGGTCATGAGCGAGTTGACAAGCACGATCCACGGAGCAGTCATGCTGTGGAAGTGAACGCGCGTGCTGAGAAGTTGTCCATCTGGCAGCTGCACCAGGCCTCTGCCTGCTGAAGAGCTAGGTCCGGTAGCAGGCACTTGAAGCGAGACTGGGTCCTGGACGTGCTCACTGCCTTCAGGCTTGGGTACAGGAACGTTGGCGCGGTCATCAACATCAATGGCGACAAGGAAGCGTGAGACCATGTTGTATACAGCAACGGTGAGCGTGGCTTCGGCAACCTTCCGGTTGACCAGCTCCTCTCCCTCGAAGCCATCTGCTTTGCCCTTATCTCCAAGTTCTTTGACGTTGTCTACAAACGCCGACTTGAGAGTCGAGAAGGTCGAGTCCTGAACGCGAACCTTGGTGGTCATGTCGTCGGCCAAAGCCAATGCAGCCTTCTGCAGAGGACTCAGCACCGAGGCAGCGGACAGAGGAGCTCGTACATCGCGCACCGCCGCGAGTTGAGCTGTTGTGCAACCCGCCTGCTCGGCAACAGGAGCGTGTTGGATCCATTCAAAGTTGGCCGCGTTGTGCGCAGCTACGCGCAGAATCATCATTTCGCGGACGTCATCTGGAATCGAGTTCTTAGTCCGTGTCGCGCCCAGGAGTGTGTTCCAGCCATTGGCGATGGCAGGTGCATTGAGCAAGGAGCCGTCGAGTGGTGTCAGTCCGCGAGCACCACGACGTTCTCGGATGGCATCTGCGATAGGGTCTGTGCCTGCTGCAGGATATCTGTATGGAATGCGTGGCATGGTTGGCGGTCGAGCTTGGCGCGCGATCGTCTCGGGTGTGTAGGCTTGAACGACAGATACGCCTTGATGGTGATCAGGAGCAACGAGAACGAGGGAGCATGGATCAGAGTTCAACCCCGCAATCTTCATAATCTGCAATGTGAGTGCCAGTATGGTTGGCCGGCCATCACGGCGTTGCACAGAGGTGGAGGGAAATAATCGGGCACGGGCCGTCGGTTAGGAAACACCAAAAGACCCTTTCGGAAATACCGAAGCAGCCATTGGACAGGGAAGAAGTTTCATCCGCCAAAATTTCAAGAAAAAGCTTGTCAGTAACGACAAAACCCGTAGCAGTTCAGCTTCTTCCAGCGACACCTAGACATCGATCAATAGCAGTCAGATCATGATCTTTGTACTCAAGGTATTCGTCCTTTTGGCACACCAAAAAAGTCAAGGATGTGGATTCGTCGATTCTGCTGCCAAAACTACGAGGGGAAAGGGAGGGAAATGGCTTTTCAGAGGCTTGCAGGCCTTCCTTCGTGTTGACGAGTGACACTTGCTCGCATTCGCACCTGATCAGAAGCTCTTAAATTTGCTCATGCTAATGCTCACAGGTCCATGTCACACAGCGGAAAGTTGTGGGGCGAAGGTCAATCGATGCAAAGTCGGTTGTCGAATGTGAATGTTCAAGGTGGAAGTGGGGAAAAATGTATTAACCTCAGAAGAAGAAGCCGTGATATCCTTGACGAGACTTTGCAGCGGTGAAGCCGAGCGGAATGGAAAATCAGTGTAGCCGCGCGGGGGCGGAAGAAAGATTGGGAGTCAAGAAATGGTGAAAGAACAGGCACGACAGCGCACTGTGCAAATAGCCGGACAGAAGCTCCATGGCTGCATGTGCGAGTTTGTCTCCATCTATTCAGTCTCTCGAGCTCACACCCTTGCTAGCTCGGTTTGTGCTCTCTCTATATATTCGTTCTGTGGTCGTAAAAAACAGATATGTGATAACTTTTCAGGTTTGTCCTTATTTGTATTGATAACAGTCATATCATCTTGAGCTT
>JAXQGJ010000056.1:0-68202 GCA_037039655.1 Pseudozyma sp. M118-08B | reverse complement strand
AAGAGGTAGTGTGAGAAGTACGCCGACGCTGCAGAGTGTTGCAAGGAGAAGCTATTTGCTCGCTACTGGAGGGGGAAAGGCTGGGGAGGATGGTGACAGTGATGCGACGAAGAGTGGTACTGCTTCTCCCAGCGCCTCAAGGCCGAACAGTCGGCAAGGCTTTCGAAGACCAGGTGAATCTACGCCGACGCCAGCAGCAGCTCAACCTGCACGTCCGCCACGCAATATCGGATTCGAAACACCTACTTCTAAACCAACCACACCGACCACAGTCATTCCTAGCGTCTTCACGCCAGTCTTCGAGCCCCCCTCGGCCCCTACATCTACCACAGCTTCGAAAGCAGCAGGCGTGGTTCTAGACGATGGCTCCTCCGATCCAGATCGTCCCATTCTTACACCCGACCAACTCAACAAGCTCTCCGCCAAGATCATGCAGGCTGAACTCATGGGAGACGCTGGTACGCTCACCGAACTCCGTTCCGAGTTTGAACGAGAATCGGCTCGTGCTAAAGCCCATCGGTCCGTTGCTGGCGACCGTGGAGGCGCTTTCGCTCCTTCCACATCCAACTCTACGAGCAACGCAAGCAGACCCACAGCAGGTGTGCTAGTACAGGACGGTGAAAGAGAGCTCCAAGTGCTTCCCACATTAGACGCCCGTGGGCGAATGTACGATGTCGGCGGCTCCACCTTATCCCCCTCTACCTCTTCAGCCGCGGGAAGCAAACGCAAGCTCAAAGGGAGGGACGAATACGAAGCGCGCTCGCCCACCACTGGCACCATCATTCGCTACTCTGCCGATGACGAATCCACTACGCTCTCTGACCTGGTTCGTCAAGAGAAGTTCAGCGCCGGCTCCCGCTGGACCAAGGACCCGGACGCCGAGCTCGCAGCCAACATCATCACCGATGCCGGATTCAGCGGCGACTTAGACGAGCAGGACGAAGAAGCCCATCGATACGCCAAGAAAAAGATGAGGGACGATGCACTTAAACGTCAGTTCGCGATCAACGATTTTGCACGCACCAAACAAGCCCTTGACCGCTGTCGGTACTGTTGGCAGGACGAAGGGGCTCAACCGCCCAAAGTTACGGTGGTTAGCTCTGGGTATCGAGCGTATTTGGCGGTACCTGACGTGGAAGCGGTTACAGAAGCGAGGTTGGAAGATCACATGTTGATTGTACCGATGCAACATCATTTGAGTCTGCTCGAGGCGGATGATGATACTTGGGAGGAGATTAAGAATTTTCAGAAGTGTCTGGTGCAACTTGCGGCGGTGAAAGGAAGGAAAGTGGTGTTTTGGGAGACGTTGCTATCGCTCAAGCCACAGGCGCATAGCGTGATTGAAGCGATCATTTTACCCAGTGCAGCGATGGACATCTTGCCGGGAGTGTTCAAGCAGGAGCTGAGGAGCGCAGGTGGGGAGTGGAGTACGCATCGTAAAGTGATCGAATTCAGCGCTGGTAGGCCGTTCAGAAACGCTTTGGTGCCAAATTTGCCTTACTTTGCGGTCTGTTGGGATTACAATTGGTCCACGGGGTACGGTCATATTATTGAAAACATCGAAAGCGATTCTCGTAGAGCCAACGAAGAAGATGGAGGTGGGGCATACGACGTTGATGAAATGTCAGCGGGCAATGCTGGCGGTGGAAGAGGAGGAGGTGGTGGTAGTGGGAAATTCGATCCCAACTTCGCAAGGGATATCGTTAGGGGTGTGCTTGAAGATCTGGATAACGAAGACGATGGAAGTGGATCTCCAGGTGGATACGTGAGGTCGTTTGGAAAGTCAAAGAGGCGGTCGGAGGAGGAGAAGAGAAGGACAAGAGAAAGGTTTAGGAAGGAATGGGATCGATTCGATTGGACAAAGATGCTCCATTCTTCCTCTTCCTCCTCGGCGTAATTTCGCTCTTTGCTATCATCTCTCAGCTTCGGTTGTTCGCCCCACGTTTTCCTTGTCACATGCAGTCAATCTCATCTCAACTGACTCAGACCCAGACTGCGGGTCAAACGTTATACGGAACTGTATGACGGTAATGAAACTAAGAGTACAAGAGGAGAATATTGGAAAATGGGCTCGTCGCCACTTTAGATCTGACTAGGCTCAAAGTTGGAATTCCAAACCTTCCTACCCGGCGTCATAGTCGGAACCCTCAACTCCCTAGGAAACAACCCCTCCAACCTAGCACCACCCGCAACCGCCTTCACCAATCTCCTCGCCTCAGCACCACTCGGAGCGTCCGGCTTAGGTGTAGCACCTGGCAGCGTTACCAACCCGAGTTCGACAAGTTTACGATGTTCTTTAGGAGAACGTTTGTTGGGGGCAACTTTGTACGTTGCTGCTGCGTACAGGCGTTCGTCTGTGTCTTTGAGGTCTTGGAGAGCTTCGCGGAGGCGTGCTTGTTTGGCGTTGAGGGAGGTGGCGAGGGATTCGCGTTGTGTGCGTTGGTAGAGGAGCCATGCGCGCGTGATGGTGCTGTGGATTTCTTCCGAGGCAGAGCCGAAGGGGAGGACGGCAGAGGCGGAGGTGGCTGAGTGTGCGGCTTTGTCTTTGGCTGAGACGGGAGAAGGGGGGTAGACGATCTTGCGAATGGATTCGGTACGGGGATCGGCTGCGGGAGGGACGTAGTTGGGATCGTTCGGGTTGCGCGATCCACCGGTGGCAGACTTAGCGGCAGTAGCGTATCCACGTACACCACCGAGGGAAGCAACCTTAGACGCGGCAGACTTGGCAGCGCCAGCAGCGGCGGCGAAGGCACCAGAAACACCACCAGCGATACCACCAGTAGCAGCATTGGACGAAGCAGCCTGCTCACGGATGAGGTTGAGCGCGGAACCAGCCCTGATCCAGTCCAAGTGATCGGCGCTCAACGAGTGCTTAGTGGGCAACTCGAAAGTCTCCTTGACCGTCTTTCCATCCTCCTCGAACTTGGTCACCTTCAACTTGACCTGGGTAGCCAAATCTCCTCCTGGCTTGATCAAATCCGTCAAGTTGACTGTCTCGACAAGGTCACCCGAGCTGATCCTGAGGTAGTCATCCTCGTTCTCGAAGAGCAAGGTCAAGACACCCTGCTTGCGCAAGTTGGTCTCAGCAATACGAGCGATGCTGCGGGCAACAATGAGGTTGCAACCGTAGAATCGAGGTTGCAAAGCGGCGTGCTCACGAGCGGATCCCTCACCGTAGTTGTGGTCAGCGACCATCATCCATGGCTGTTGACGGGACTTGTAGATCTTAGCGACGCCGGGGATGGTGTCTTTCTTGCCAGTCTCGTAATCCTGAGCGACGTTGACAGCGTCAAACTCATCGTTGGTAGCACCGATGAGCGTGTTCTCGGCCAAGTTGGAAAGGTGACCCTTGTACTTGAGCCAGGGACCAGCGGCACTGATGTGGTCGGTGGTACACTTGCCCTTGATACGGAGAAGGCAGCGCATGGTGGGGAGCTCGTACTTGCCCTGAGCGGCAGTAGCGGCGAAAGGACTGTCAAAGGGTGCCAAGTGCTCGAGACGGGCCGAAGTAGGGCTGATGAGAACCTCAGTGTCAGGTTGAGGCTCAGGCATGGGGGCGGGAAGGTAGTCGATGTCACCCTGAGCGAAACCGCTGGCGGGCAAAACATCAGACTGCGGAGGCTCGAACTTGAAAGGCTTGCCATCGGGGGCAGTGAGGCTGTCGGTCATAGGGTTGAAGTCGAGACGACCAGCAAAGGCCATAGCGGTGACGATCTCGGGTGATGCGAGCAAGTTCCAAGTCTTAGAGTTACCATCGTTACGGCCACGGAAGTTTCGGTTGAACGAGGTCAAGATGACATTGTCCTCGCCCTGAAGCTCCTTTCGGTTCCACTGACCGATGCAAGGACCGCAAGCGTTAGCAAGCACACGTCCACCAACATCGGTCAAGACTTGCTGAATACCATCGCGCTCAACAGTGGCACGAACCTGCTCGGAACCAGGAGTGACATCAAAGCTAGACTTGACCTTCATGCCACGGTCCCTGGCCTGCTGGGCGAGCGATGCGCAACGAGCCATGTCGGCGTAAGAGGAGTTGGTGCACGATCCAATGAGAGCGGCGCTGAGCTCGACGGGGTGGTCACGAGCATCGGACTTGGCCTTGTTGACGAACTCGGAAAGGGGAGTGCTAAGATCGGGAGTGAAGGGACCGTTGAGGCAAGGCTCGAGATCGGAAAGGTTGATTTCGATACGCTCATCGTATTCTGCGCCCTCGTCAGCAGCAAGGAAACCTTGAGCAGCGGCCTTCTCGGCAGCGCGAGCAACTTCAGCGCGACCAGTGGCCTCAAGGTAGGATCCCATAGCGGCGGTGAAGGGGAAAGCGGAAGTGGTAGCACCAACCTCAGCACCCATGTTGGACATAGTAGCAAGACCGGTGGCGGGAAGAGTCTGGAGACCGGGACCAGAGTATTCCACGATCTTGCCGGTGCCACCACGAACGGTCAACTTGCCGGCAAGGTGAAGAATGACATCCTTGGGCGTGCACCAAGGGCTGAGCTCTCCCTTGAGGTGAACACCAAGCACCTTGGGTGCCATGAGCTCCCAAGGGGTGTTGGTCATAGCGTCGACGGCATCGGCACCTCCGACACCGATAGCAAGACAACCGAGACCGGAAGCGTTGGGAGTGTGCGAGTCGGTACCGAGCATGAGAAGACCGGGTGCTGCGTAGTTTTCGAGAACAATCTGGTGAATGATACCGGAGCCTGGACCCCAGAACTCGATACCGTACTTCTTGGAAGCCGATTCGAGGAAAGCGAAGACCTCCTGGTTGGAAGCGATGGAGCGCTTGAGATCGGCCTCAGCACCTTCAAAAGCCTGGATGAGATGATCGCAGTGAACACTGGATGGGATGGCGGTACGTTGCAAACCGCAAGTCATGAACTGAAGCAAAGCCATCTGAGCAGAAGCATCCTGCATCGCCAAACGGTCGATCTTAAGCTTGAGGTACTTTTTGCCTCGAATAGCCGAAACATCAGCACCGACACCAGCGAGGTCCTGCTCGGGGTTGCGAAGATGCGAGTAGAGAATCTTTTCGGACAGTGTGAGAGGACGGTTGAGCTGTTGACGAACGGTCTCGAGGGTGGCGAGCAACTCTGGGTATGGCGGGACGCGCGATGGGTGGAATGTAGGGACGCGACCATCAGCAGCGGGGGTGGCGAGGGTACGCTTGGCGCCGATGGCCTTGTGAGCGGCAGAGAAGCTGTTGCGGCCCCTCTGGACGCGAGCGAGCGAGGCAATCATCGTTATGAGGAGAAGCTACCTTGCCGTGGCGCTTGGTATGGGAAGAGAAGCGAGCGCAGTCGTTGCCTGACGTTGACGATGCAATCAGGCGATGACTTTCGGGTGCGCAGTGGGAGATAAAGATGAGAAACAAGGGAGATGATGGAGTTGGTTGAGAAGAAGTGAAGACGTGTGCGCTAACACGGCAAAAGACCGAGTCAGCTGTGCCGAGTTGAAGTAAAAAGGTGTCCCACACGAGCAGCACAACCCGCAGCAGCAAGCAGCGAGCAGAAAGCGGGTCCAATTTGAATTTTTCGCTGCGTTGCGTGGGAGATACAGACTGCTGAATGGTTGTCTTGGCTTTTCTGACGGAATTTAGCGGGCAAAAGCGTGAAATCGGAAGAAATGCATTTCTTCTTGATTTTTTGGTCGAAATGTGCTCCTCAGCCGGCCCCGCATGACCTCTTTTTGTCGCGCTCGCGAATACGGAAATTATGACGGCAGCAGAGCGAGTCTCAAAATCTTAGTGTCTTATCGGGAAAAGAGCGGCTGATGCTGAAATCAATTGCATCTCATTGGCAGTTGGTCTCTCAGGCTCTTGTATCGGGGTTGTGAAACGAATCGGGACGTGTTTGATTTTGATCAGGTCAATTGACCTCTTAGTGACGATGGTGGATCTGTACGGAATGTCGTCGCAAAATATATACTCTTCCAGCCATTGCAATTCATCGTCGAGGCTGGCCTGACCTCTCCGAAGGCAGAGGAAGTGTGTTGTGTGATAAATTGTTGAGTTGCTCGATGTTGAAGGGATGCGTCTAGTTGTCCGTGCCCCGGCCTTGAGCGTTTTCAAAGTTGCGAGTGATGATCTTCTTACGCAAACCGAGCACATCTAGAGTGGAGTTGGGCAACAGTGTACTCCCTGAACCCTGTACACGATCGCCATTCCTTCCAAGATCGCCAGTCGCTTTCGCTTTCAGATGAAGCACCCAGCGCCACGCCATCTCGAATGCAAACTTTGGACGTGAGCTGTACGTAATCGAATACGCATACGAAGCGCGAAGTAGTTCGAGCCTCTCGACCATTACCGGGTCCATCTTGACGATGCGCTCCTTGATAGGGCTGGGCCATTGACAGAAGCGCGACGCCACTTCACTTGCTGAGCCGAGGATCGTAGGAACTTCGATCGAAGCTTCCATCCCATGTTGCATGTCGCTGCCTGTTAGGTCATCAGCGGCAAATGATCGCGCCGTACTGACCAACGAGCCGCTGTCGGTCGCCTGCGAGTGACTGGAAAGGCTTTGAGTGGCCTCCGAACGAACGCGTCGCAGTGGCATCCCTTTGGACATACTGCCTTTGCCGTTCGCGTCCTTCTTGACAGTGCCACCATTACGCATCCTCTCGCGAGTCTTGGCCTCGATCGTCTGTCGAGTTTTTGAGTTGGTGCGCGCAAACGTATCCTCCATCACTCGGAGGTGAGCGCGGATAGCTTGTACAGTCTCAGAATCAATCCAGCCCTCAGTCACGGCAGTCCTCCAGTAGTCCGAGACCGCCGTGTCCTCGGCGCCACGTAGCTTTTGCGACATGTCAGAGAGCGTCTTCTTCAGCCAGCCAACCTCTTTCCTACCTTCGTCCCATAATGCGCACAACACCGACTCAGGTTTCGCTTCGTTCTTGATGACCGTCCGGTTCTTGAACTCTTCGACTTGAGACCAGTCATACGTCTTGCCTTCGTCTTGCGTGTCGTACGCCCACTCGGGCAGGTCGCCCATGAACTTAGCGCTGTCGGCTTTGCGTACCTCGGGCTTGATTGTGAGCCCCGTCTTGGAAGCGTCCATGCACTGACAGAACTTGTGCGCCAGGTCCACTGCCTCGGGACTTTCGATGCCAAATTGCCAAGCGGCGTAGAGATGCATCACGCCGTACAATCCGCGCACCGAGGGGTCAAAAGCGCCGGCAACAAGGCGTGCGATCAGCGCAGAGTCGGCAGCATTCTTCGACTTGTTTGCCTGCGCAGCTACAAATTCGGCGACTGTCTCCTTGGATTGGTGGAAAGCCTCAGTGACGGTGGGAGGGCAGTCGGCGTAGCTGACATGGGCATTTTCGAAGGGCTCAACCAAAGCCGGCTCCCAAAAGACGCGAATCGTATCACCGTCGTAGTCGCCGCCACTGAGCAACGAAGCGAGCGGCCTTTGGCCCTTGGTCGAGAAGACAACCACGTCCCGGTACATGTTGAGTTCAGGCCGAACTACAGCTCGTACCTTGCGAATGTCGGTGGGAAGCAAACAAGGATGACGAGTGACCAGGACATCACCTTCGGGGACATGCTGGACGACGAGTTTGGTTTCAGGGTCAAAGATAGTGTCGCCGCTGAAACGGAACTGGATCTCGTCCTCTTCTAGCGTGCCTGTAGGGTCTGGAATCACCATGGCTTCCGCACTTCGGCCAACAGGGATGGCGAAGCGGCTGATGATCTTCCTCATGGCCTGCTGTGCAATTTCGACCAGTAGGTCGGCGAGAAAATTGCACGATCTTGGATGAAAACCGGCCAAAAGCATCTCGTATGCGCACTCATGCTTTGAGAGCGGCTTGCCGTTCCACAAGTGGCGGCCATCCTGACCAAAGAAGATCTCTCGATCGTCATCACCCAGGCCACGGTCGCTCGAAGCGTCTTTCCCACTGAGACTGTCCATACCTTGGGCACGATGTTCCGCGGCCTCGGTGCTCCTCTTCGCCCTCATGCTTTCCACCTTACAAAGACGTTCGACTACAGTGGCGAGTTGCAGGCGAACGGTCGCGTTAGGTCCTTGCCAATTGGTGATGTCGTCACTGATCGCGCGCAGTTCTGCTTTCTGCATGTCGGCAAAGGTGCTGATCGGTACGCCATTGCTGTGCAGCACCAAGATGATCTGCTTGGACAGCGTCGATGGAGAGAAAGTGCGCGAAGGGCCGAGCAGATCGATGACATGCTGGCTGAGATCCGATGGCTGATTGTTTGTGTACAAGATCTTTCGTTGCGAATCGCGGACCTCGATGAAGCGGATCGGCTTTTGTCCGGGGACACAGTGCTGCGCTGAAGGATCCAAATACCAAACGCCTTTGGATCCCGCAAGGCGGCCTTGGAACGCAGAGGGAATGGACGCATAGCCCAAGTTCCTAGCAATGTCTTGAGCAATCGCCAAAGAAACGGCGCCGGCACCATCCGTCATCACTTCTCGCTTTCCAGTAACGGGATCCGGATCGCCGAGTACGTCTTGCGCGTAATTGATAGTATCTACCTCAGATGCGGGGACCGAGGTCGAAAGACCGAGTTGGACGCGCTGGATGAATTTTCCGAGCTGAGAGCCTGCGTTGGCTTCAAAAGGGGCGTGGTGGTCGATAAAGTCCCATACACGGTCGAATGGGGGCTGTTCGGGGGCGTCCGCTGAGGGCGATTTGATCCAAAGATAAAAGATCGTATCGTCCTTGCAAATGAAAGGTCGGTAGAGTCGACCCAGGATACTCAGCGGCCGGGTCAAGAAGGTGGCGATCTCTTGCTGAATCTCGCGCGTCTTGGGATGTCCGGGGAATCTTCTGGCGTCTTCAGCCATTGCCGAGTCCATCTTGAGCCGAAGGATACTTTGACTGCCGAATCTGCGAGAGAAACGGCAACTGCCGCCAAGCTTTGGGGGCATTAGCTGGACAGAGAAGCTGCGATGCTGGCAGCCCTTGCCTCCTCGCGAACGTTCATCCAGCTTGTTGCACATGATGCGACCTTCAAAGAGTACGCGACCGCCAAAGGATCGCATGTCTTCGCCGCCGTTTGGACCGATGATGCCGTTGAATGGGGAAGCAGCAAGCATTTTAGCCTCGCGATCGAGCTCGGCGTAGGTCTGGCGCTCGCGGTCGGTGATATCTCTAGCCATGACCGGAATGTCGGGGCGGCTCGTATCCCAGATGACGGATTGCTTGGCTGGGTCAAAGAGTGTGCAAAGCGAGGCGAGGTTCGATTCAGAATGGAGTTGGTTGGTGCCTGCCACGTCTTCTAACTTGATGAGACCGAAGGACGCCAAACAAGCAAGGTAGTACTGCGTACCCCACGGCACGCCGGGTCTGTTGGCCGCCTTCTTAAAGAGATTGACCCGCCCATAGGTTTCGACGACATGAAAAGGTTGCGGGTAATCGGTGACTTTGAAGTGCTCTTGAACAGGACGATGTGCCGGTGCAGAACTCGATGTATTGGTCGCGGCGATCGCGATGGGTGGGGGAAGGGCTGCTGGCTGTGCGATGCGGACTTGGGCTGCTGGCTGGGCGATGCGAGTTTGGGCCGCTAAGTCTTCTTTTCCTTCTCCTCCTTCTTCGTCTCCTGCGGTCCACTCTTCTTCTTCTTCTGCGGTCCACTCTTCTCCTTCTCCTCCTCCTTCTTCTCCTGCGGTCCACTCAGCATCGGCATGCTCAGCCTTGATCTTCGCAGCATGATGATCACGCTGTGGCTGAATGGGCAAGAATATGCGCGCGGGTGCATCATCGCTTTCGTATTCGAACTCCTCGGGGAAAAGGGCCCATGATGGCGCTGAGCTTGGAGCGCCAGCAGTAGAGGTGCGGGTCGATGCGGAAGCGCCACCTTTCCGCTTGGTTTCACCCCTACTTCCAGTGGAGATGCATTCGGTTGGAGGCGAGGAGTTAGCGGTCCCTTGGGACGAGATGGGGACCTCAGCCCAGGAATCGTCCAGGGCCGCATCGTAAAAAGAGTCCGAGTTCGAGTCCGAATCCTCAAGGTCGATCGTATCACTGGTGTCGTTGAAGATCTTTTCGAGTACAGCGGAGGTGCGTCTCTGCCATTGAGCTTGTGCGGACATGGTTGCGCGCTTCTTGCTGGGACTCGGATCGTCTGGGGCGGAGCGCTTGCGTGGTGGTGCAACGGAGTCTATAGCGGAATGTTGGAGTGGCGGTTGGTTCTCGTCGTTACATCGATGGTTCCACTTTGCTTTGGTGCGCGCAGAGGATTGGTGACGGACTGTATTCATAGCTCGAATGAGCGGAACGGACATGCGTACGATGGTTACGGAGTTTAGAGAGGATGCTGATGGATGATCCGTACGTTGTGTTAGCCTCGGTCCTTTGCTTCCTTGGAGAGATGTTGATATGCGATGGTGTATCTGTGCACGAGAAAGAATGTGAGAAGAGGTGAAGGGGTGGGAGCGAAAGAGCACGCCTTATATCTGTTGAGCAAGCTGTATGAGCGGCATATTCAGGAGAGCTGGAGAAGGTGCGGAAGCTGTAGCGAAAGATGATGTGGAAGGACGGGAAGCGCAGCAGGCACAGCAGAAGCGAAGATGCAGAACACTTGCTCGAGCTGCGCAGTCGAGGCAGTCGGTGAAATGAAGTCGTCGGCGCAATGAAGTGCGGAAGTGAGAAGAGCAAGAGAGTATCCTTCCTTCTCGATGCGGAGCTGGTAATCGCCGGTGTTCTGCGGAGCAATTTGACTTGAAGAAAGAGTGAGTTAGGTTTCGGCGTCCTTCATCAACCTTATTTGAGTTGATACCGAGACCATCGCCGTGCGGAGAAGGAGTGTAACTGATGGTTGTGTAGCATCGTAGCCCTTGCGAAGGTCCTGTACGATTGTCGCAGAGATCTGCAGCCGTTGCTGAGTGCAGAGAGAAGACAGAGAAACGCTTGTGTGCACCAATGGCGAGAGGAAAGAGCCCGAGTCCGCTGGGTGAACGTCTTGCACTCGCATCAGTAATGATGGATAAACGATGATGATGGCGTCGAAGCCACGATCAACGATGTCGTAGACTCATCCTAAAGTGAACGCTATCTTATCAGGGTCCATGTTGCCGAAGTCACAAGTGCGGAAGTGACGGTACAGAAGCACCTGTCAGATATCACATCACTAAACCCAGCTTGTTTCCTACAGTGTGGGCCCGTTCGCCTGTGTGTGACTTTACGAAAATAAGCCTTATTTGGCGTAGAGAGCAGCGTGACGCACTCGCACAGGTACAGACACAGACACAGACACAGCGAGCCTCAAAGAAAGAACAACACTTTTTGACGCGTTCCATCTTGCCGATCGGGATCAGTATGTATCCCGATTGCCGCACTTGCATGAGACCAACACTCGGAAAAGAGAAAAGAGAATCGAGCTGCAGCTGAAACTTGTGGATCCTCACTCAACCATGTCCACCACACAACTTCATCACAACTCAGCGCAGCAACAGCACTGGCAGCAAAGGCAGCAGCAGCAGTCAAGATGGCTTGCCAAAGGGAGCAATCATGCAACGACCCTGTTCTGCCTCGTTGCCAATCATTTGGACTTGCCAAGCCCTTCCTAATTCGGCAACTTTGTGGTTCGAGATTGATTGACAATCCTAAGGCAGTTGTACATCCATCCATCCATCCGTCCTCCTGGATATTATCACCACCATCTAGCTGTCAGTGACCATCTCTCCTCGACCGAGGCATTCGACCTTCGTCATCGACACCGACACCTAGTCAGGGCGGCGTTGCAGTAGCAGTGCTGACCACTCACACCATCATCATGAACAGCAACATGCTCCTCTCACCCGACGCGCTTCACCAGCTCAAGCGCAAGCAGCTCACCAACCTCTGCAGGCGATTTGGCATCAAAGCTGCTGGCAAGAACATCGATCTTATTCAGAGGCTGCAAGAATACGCAGCTTCCAACATCCCTGCAGATAGCCCTACGAAAGGCAACGTAGCCGTCCTTCGACATGTCAAACGACCGAGGCAAAGCGACTCGAGTGTCGAGTCTGGCAACGATGAACACCAGTTCGAAGAACGACCTTCGCTCCCCTTGCCGCCTCTGACCCCTCGCACACGACAAAAGAGGGTGTCGGACTTGGTACAGGCAATCGAAGAGGTCAAGAGGCAGACGGATGATATGGACACGGATGACGAGGATGACGAACCACAACTCTCGCAAAAGAACACCATCCTTTTCCCAGTCAGCTCTCCTAAGCCGCCTCATGAGCCTGCTGTACCTCTCTTACCACCGAACACGTTGCAGCCTCGAGATGTTCAGCCTTTGTCACTAGATGCGATGCAGTCTCGGGATCCTCTCCCTCTCTCGCCAGACACGACACAGCCGCTTCGTATCATCAAGGCCCTGCCTAGCTCTTCCCGCATCGCATCGCCATTGTCTACAGCCACGATCTTGGAAATGAGCCGCTCGTCTGCCGTCTCACCGACAGATCTCAAGCCAAGCTCGAGCCTGTATCCGGACATTACCACGGTGCCTCTCCCTCACGGCGTTTCGAGCGAATGCCTCACCAGCTCTTCAACGCTTCCCTCTATCACCTCCCGCCAGTTCTCAGCTGCTGCTGCTTCCGTGCTTGCCGAGATGAACGCAAGACTCACTGCGGCTGGAAGGTCCGCGACTTCAGGCTCTCTAGCGACCTTGTCAAGTGTCGGCAACGGCGCTTGGCAGACATTAGCAGCTTCGGCATCCACTCAAGGCATGTCAAAGAGCCGCTCGGGGAGGTATGAGATTCATCACGAGCGTCAATTCAACAAGATGGACTCGATTGTCAACCACTATGCTGCTAAGCGTGTTGGTGGTGGAGCTCCTGCTGAGAAGATCGCACAGACGAACGAAGTCGCGCAGCCAACCTCGGCAGTTGCAAGCACGAGCAGCGCAAGGATGACAGCCAGCACGTCCACCTCTCAGCGTCCTCGACGTGTCGATGCTTCCACCTCGACCCGCAGCCTTGCAGCTATGGCCCGCTCGACCAGTAGCACCCGAAAGGCGCCTCTCAGTGTTCAGCGTAGACCTCTTCCTATCCCACCCGTATCGCAGGCCAAGCTCCCGTCATCACTCGCGAAACGCTCGAGCACGACTGCGCGTCAGGCATCGAGCAGCACCGAAGCTCCTCGTACGAAGCGTTTGCGCCTCGCTGTAACCGAGGATCAAAATGCTCTGCAAAACACAGTGCTCGAGATCCCACCCGAGAAGAAGAGCGTCACCATCCGGGTGACAAGACCAGAGCGCGAAGGCATGCCATACAAATTTAGCGTTGCTTCCTCATCCTCCTCCAACAACAACAAGGTCGCTGGCGAAGGAAGCGGTGCGACACGAGCGGCGTCTTCGCTGCGCAAAACAGTCATCAAGGCCACCAAGAGTACTCTGTTGGGTGGTGGATCGGCCGCAAAGAAGACCGCAGCGTCAGCGCAGATGCAGAAAAGAGAGGCTGCTTTCACGAAGCAGCAGCAACAGCAGGCGGCCATGTCTAGGAGTATGAGCTCGCGAGCCAACTTGGCTGCTAACACGGCGACTGGCCGAGCGGACGGTGTGACGACGTCGACTAGCGTCAGAAATAGATTTACTGGTGTTGTCACTGCTGCGCCTTCAAGCAATGCTGTTGTATCTCAAGGCGCCACAAATGGAAATCCCGCCTCAGACATGCGCAAAGCCTCAGTGGCAGCATCTACAAGCACTGGAGTCAGCACTGGTAGCAGGTTCGGCGGAGGCATCGGCAGCAGCGTCTCTCAAGGTCTAGGGCGAGCTGAAGCAGCCCGTCAAACTCGATTGCAAGAGATCAAGGCACGCACCAAAGCAGCTTTGGCAGGGTTTGGCAGTCAGAGGAACGTCAGTGCTTCCACTACCACCAGCCTCGCCCCGACAAGCGCAACTAGTTTGACTTCACCCCGCAAACCCTTGCCCCCGCAGCCGACGACTCAAATCTCGTTCTCCCCCAGTGTCATGCAACATACTATTGCCAGCCTCAATCGAGCCACCACACCTGGTAGCTCGACCGGCTCCGCCTCTGCTTCCCTACCCATGCTTTCTGCGATCACGCAAACTCCCTCCTTGACCACCCTCGTAACGGGAGGCCTGCAGCGCGCAGCTACAGTTCACGCTGGAGTGGGCAAAATGCTCACGCCTTGCCTAACACCCCGATCATCTTCGCTGCGACACTTGCGCCGAGTCATGCGTAAACAAGCCAAAGAAGCCGACTTGGAGCACGAACGTGTCGTCGCAGCCGAAAACATCGCACCTGGAGCAGTCGTGCCTTCGGTCATCGTCCCTCGCTCCAAAGACGTGGTTGGTTTGACAGCTAAACCGAGCATCCGCACCGTGGCTACCGTCGGCAGAAGCACTTCGCCAATGAAGACAGCGGTGGGGGACAAGTACACAACGCTTCCATCAAAAACAACGAGGATGAGGACAGTAGCTGGTGCGAAACCCAATGGTCCACGTGCGGCGCTGGTGATGAGCAGAGCCACCACTTCGGCCCTCAACCGATTCTAATTTACCCTTGCAAGTGCATTTTGATAGATGCATCTCTTTCGACTTCTTCAATGCGGCACGGTGAAGAGCGAGGTCAGCTTTGAGCATCGCTTCGAGATGAGCTGACCTGACTTTGCCGAGCCGCAGCTTTCCTTTTGACACCCATAGTTCACCCTTTTATCATGCTTACGATCGACGAACTTGTTCTCACACTTCTCGCCTTTAGGAGATGAAGATATACCCCGTATTCAATGACAGACAATACCTACAAAGACCACAGTGTGTGCCATTCGACTGTTACAGGCCGGCAGGCGGAGCTTCACTATGAATCTAGACTTTGATGTCGATCACGACGAGTGATATTATGAAAAATGTGCTAGTATCCACTCAACGCCATCACGACTTTGGTCGTCCGGAACGAATTGGATGAAACGATAGCGTCGATCAACGGAAAGGGGAAAAGAGGCGCAGACTAGAACAAGCAGGTAAGGAGAATGACATACTGTAAATGTGTATATATTGTCCGAGTCATCTAAACGAACCCCCACCAATGGTGGTTGTGGCGACTATCAAGGCACATGATAAAGATCAAGCGCAGCGAACGACGAAGAAAATGCTAAGGGGGTGGAGATCCTTTTGGGGAAGTTGAGTGCAGTGTCCGGAACCTATCTAAGGACGGAGCGATGCTAATACTATCACTGACTGATTAAGCGAGCATGACGATGGCCGACAGCAACACACCAGCGGCTAATGAGCCAGCGACGAGTACCGAACCGAAACCATTGTTCGCGATGGCGCCAGACTTGCTCGAAGTCTGACTCTCCTTTGTCGCTCCAGCGCTCATCGTCGAAGTGGCACCAGCAGCGCTACCCGAACCACTGGTGCTTGCCGCAGCAGCAATACCTCCCGTCTGCGAACCCGTTTGCGTCTGCGCAATCGCACTGCTAGGGTTATAGTTGTTATCCGCAGCCTTAATCTTACTACCCTCCGGCAAACCGGTAGCGTTGATGTTACCCGCAACGTACTGTGCAAAGTTAGGGTAGACAATGTTTTCAGGGTAGGGACGAGTTTGGTTCTTGCAGGCCGTGAGGGGAACAATGTGTTTGAAGACGGCTTGAATGTTGGCGTATTGCTTCTGGAATTCTTCCATTGTGTGACCGTTGATTTCGTGCGTCAAAACGATGTTTCCTTGTCCTGCCGTGGGGCCTTGGGTTTCTTTCGCGATGATCGAGGCATAGTTCGCATCGATCGAAGCAGTGGGGAGGGTACCAAGGGGGAGAATCTTCCAATCGTCGGTATCGTCGGTCCAAAGAACCGTCTCGAGACCAAGACCCTTAGCAATAGCCCTAACTCGGTCATCAACATCACCGAAAGGAGGACGCCAGCAAGTAGGTGTAACACCAACAACATCCTTGATCACCTTAGCAGTGTAGTAGAGTTCAGCGAAAACCTGGTCCGAGGGGAAAGCGGTCATGTACTGATGCGACCAAGTGTGAACGCAAATGTGATGACCATCCACAATACCCCTCTGTGCTTCGAGAGGCCAATCGAGAACGTTGGAACCAATGTAGAACATGGTAGCCTTCTGCTTGTTCTTGAGCAAGAAATCGTAAAAGGCGTTGTGGGTGCAGTTGGGTCCATCGTCAAAGGTGAGACCCCACGTGTTGGGTTCAGGGCATTGAACCAAGTCGTTGGGCAAGTTGGGATGCTTAGGGTTATCGCATCCGTTGAACGTCCACCAACAGTCTGGGTCAGAGTGAGGGTAGGTGGGGGTGAAGCTGGAAAAGTCACCATTGACCTTACCCTTAGGTGTGATGCCGGCGGGGATGATACCGGAAGCCTGGATGTTGGCCCAGACTGTCTGAGCCTCTGTGTCGCCAGGAAGAATGGTAGCGTTGTTCCAAGGAACAGGGAACTGCTTGGCGAGGGCGGCAACTTCAGGAAGGTAGTAGGACGTGCACTCCTGTTGAGGGTTAAGAATCTTGGCCTGATCAGGCTCGGTGGTGGCACGAGCCTTGAGAGCAGAATGAGCGGGGGAACCACGCTTGTGAATGAGCTTGTGGTAGTCTCCACTGTCACGAGCACGCTTATAGAGGTTCTGAATGTGGTTCGGGTCGGGAACACCACGACCGATGTTGGCGGTGACGGCCGAGGCCAATGAGACGGCAGCTACGAGAGCCGTTGATGCGAATTTCATGATGATGATGCTGAAGAGCTGTGATGCAGAAGAACCGGAGGTGCTGATGTGGTCGAAGGTGAAGTCCAAACTCTATATCAAGCAAAAGAGGGAAAGAAGGGCCACGACAGAGTAGAGGAGAGAGGAGGTCGTGGATGGGAAGGTAGGTGAAAGGGGAAGGAGTCGAAGGAAGAGGAAAGGTGTCGGAGATGGGATGGATAAATAGGTTATCGACCTAGTCTCCGCACACCTGTCAGGGGCTGGCTTTCATACTGGACTGGATCTCTGTGCGGGTCAAAGTGAAGCGTTCAACAGGTACCACACGAGAGAGGGAAACAAGGCTAGGCGACACAAGCAGGAAAAGCCGAGAAAAGGATCGACGCCGAAGCCGTGGAAAGTGTACAGCTGACACCGACGGAATGTGCGGCGTGGCCAAGCATGGAGAGTGACACAGAAGCAGGGAAGGGGATGCAACAGCATACTCCGGACGTGTGACCAGCGTGTGTGTTTGTCGACATTCAAGGCGTTCGGGCAGTCGAGCGGCGATGCAAGCTTGTGTGTGATGTTCGAAACTTTGTTGAGCGAGGTGCAGGGGCAGAAGAACCGGCGGGGCGCTTACAAGTGGGCGAAACGGAGGCAGGGGGACCAAGCGGCGGCAGGAGCCAGCATCGGCGTCGGCGGTGTGTGTACGAAAGGAGGTGGTATTGCACAAACAAGGGGACTTCCGAGGCATATGCATGCACGAAAGTGGACAAAAGGCTCGTCGTCTGCATTTCTTTTGCGTCGAGACATGAACTCGAGGACCGAACGCCGGCCATTTTGCTTCTTGACACTCAGCTCGCCTTCATCCACAACATATCCTTTTGAATAGATCTGACTCACACGATGAAGCTTGTTGTCGGATTGCTGAGAGAGAGCGGGAGGATCAGCCGGAGAGGATTGACAGCAATGAGGCAAAGTTGTACAAAGGGAGTCTCGGCGATCCTTTGACGTCGGGGCACCGACTGGGCGAAAATCGACAGCGACGCGAACCGACGGTTTGACAGAACGCGCATGAACGCAACACGCTCGGTTTTGCTGGCAAAAAAAAGAGACGACATGCATGTTCCAGATGCACGAAACGAGAGGCGCGTGCTCATTCTCATCCTCGCTTCCCTGCGCTTTGCTTTCGACTCGTCAGACACACATACCGTCGATCCAAAGTTTCCCACAGCAGCATGACCCACAACCACACACACGCATACCAGCACAAAGGGCAGCGTTGGAGCGTTGGAGCGGTGTGGATGCGTTCTGCAGTCGCATCGGCAACTTGATTCTGCTATCGGTAATTTTGTTGCCTTCCTGCAAGCCACACGAAAGGGGGCTCGTACAGGAGAAGTGAAGCAGGCACCCGCCGATTCGAGATTGTCTGATCCGCCGCCTCTGCTATCGCCGTGTTTGCCTCCAACCACATTATCGTCTGACATTCGTCGTTAACTCCTAGAACGAAGCAGATAGCACACAAAGACAAGTTTGATGAACCAAAAAGAAAGAGCCAAACATTCACGTCGGCTGCCGGAAAAGGAGAACAGAGGATAGGGCGCGCGACCAACTCTATGTTGATCGGAGCTCAACCCGGGCTGGGCACGGCTGGGCGTACGATGACGAAGCTCGAACAAACATCCTTTTTCTTGCTCATCATCATTGGCATCGATGTCTGAGATTGTGTGGCCGACGTGATGGATTGCAGACAGCTTTTGTTGTGTTGTGTTGTGTTCTGCTGCGATGTGCTTCGCTTGGTCTCGGATAGCATTCTGTTGGTGTGCAACAACATTGACGAAGGAAATCCGATCTACATTGGACACAAGCGAGCGACGCACACGCAAACGCACATTCTTTTCGGCTTTTAGACGCGTTCTAGCTGTCACTGTTCTGGTTTGTATTCAGAGATTAGAAATGCAACCCCGAGAGCCGGTAATGTCAATACAAACTCTCTTTTAGAAAAACAAAATGAAACCAGCAATTTGCCCCTGATTCGGTCCGGTGTGCCAGCGTCAATTGTTCGAGAGACTAGACGAATTGGCTGACTTCGCTGTCGTTTCGTGGTTGCGTTTGGCCTCCATTGTGTATCGATTGATACGCAATCGCCCCTTGCCGAGCGGTATTTTGACTCGAGCTTCACTTGCGGCTATCGTAGGCTATTTCGTCCAAGGATCGTACGAGCCTACCTGTGCTGCGGTCCTCGGTTGCTACTTTCTGCACTCCATTCCTGACCCCTTTCTTTTTTTTCATGATGTACGCTTGCATCGTCAAACGAGGACATCTCCGTGACCATCCTGAGCTGTGCAAGCAGTCAATCCTCGAAACGCCGGAAAGAAGTTGGTCGCACAAAGATAGGGTGACTTGTTTTCCCCCCTGACTCAGACCCTTTCGACTTGGAATTGGTCGGAGAATTTCCTAAGCAATTCCGACGCAATGATTTACACTTTTCACTGCCCTAGTGCGGTTCCAGCGCAACGGCATGTGTGTATCTCGTTGAAATAATATAAATGATAAAGGAAGGCTACTGAAGGGATCGCACATACTGAACTGACCCCTTTGTTGCTCCCTCTCTGTTTCTCTTTCTCTTTCTTAGTTTGGTATCCTTTCAGCCTAAGCCTCATGCCATTTCTGCCCGTCGTTTCTGCTACCGATTGCCGCCCGAATCAAGCTCCGCTTGAGGAAGCTCTTCTGTTCGGCAACTCTCTTCATTGTTTAGAAGCAAGCATTGAACTCGGTGTACCCGCACGCCCTGACCTAGTCCCACTCAATCCGTACTAGCCTGTGGCTTCTGTGGCACGTTTGCGGCACTGTCGATCATCACATCCTCGGCTCTGTTCGAGGGGCTGTTTGACTTTCAGCAGAATTGATGCATGCGACAATCACGCGGTCAGATTTGCAGCTATCTGCACGCTTGATTGAGGTCGTTCTCTTGTTGTTGTAGCAGAACAAGTTCGACCCATACAGAAGTTTCTTCTGCGTACGCACTTGCACGTCCTACAATTGTCTGACGACAGCGAGGCAGACCGAACTTGATGATCGAATCGAGAATGGGAACGCAGCGGCAATCTGCAGACAAACAATTGAGCTTTGCGCTAGTTGTGGGACGTCCGCTGTCACTTTTGACTTTCCTTCCTTTGCATCATGCTGACCATGCGGTTCGAGTTGACAGGTCACACCCGTTCTTCCCCGTCTGTCGGTCTTTGCGAGCGATCACGCTGGCATGAAAGGGTCCTTCTGCTATATGCTCGACACGTCAAAAGTAAGAGACCGTAGGTTCAGGCTCGCTTCAAGTCGCCGAACTTTCCTCATATGGCCCATGTTGCGCCAGCGAAATCAGGGGAGGCGAGAATTGGTCGAAGTCGCCGAGCCGACGTTCCGCGCCCTTTCTCCGTCCATTGGCGATGGGGTACGTCGGCGATGCGGTGTCCAGCATGTCAATAGCAAAAGGCCGCAGATACAGCGGTACACTCCGTGATGACGTGTGGATGTCGTCCTTCCTCACCCGCTGCGAGCTGTCCACCTTCGTCTTGTTCTTTGGTTACTGGTAATCGACCAAAATGAGGGGAAGGGAATGTGTGAATGGGTCGGCTGTACCGGCCATGCCTACCTCGGCTGACTTGTTCTGCATCTCGTGAGGCTGCGCTGTCGTGACGGTAAACACAACCAACATCGCAGTTCTTTGCGGCGTTATCAGAGACACGTAAACCGAGAGCTGAAGCGTTCGCTTCGCTGTCATGTGACTTCCCGTCGCCCTGACCAGTCACGGCCGTGGTCGGCATTCGTCGTACCCCCTGACAACGATGATAGGTCGGAGATCTCACCAAGCACACAAGGTTCGGGCGCCGCTGTAGCAGCTTGTAGGGGGTTAGACCGACGACGATGACGATAACTTTGTCTTACAATCCTTCTCTAGCCTGAATCTGGACGCTGCGAATGGCAAGTGTCCGCGACGAGGACAGGAGGAAGGAGCATGTGGTCTTGAAGGTGTCACAAGGGACCCAATGGACTCTGTTGGGGGATAGAAACGAATCCCGAGCAAGCGAGTCTTTCATGGAATACCGATGCAAAATTGTCCTTCGGTGATCTTGTATCCAAAGCAGCAGCGGCGTCCACGATACAATTTGAGGGTTAAAGCTGTGAGCTGGGCACCTTTAAGCCCGTGAGGCTAAGTGTTGTTGAGGAGGAGGAGGAGGAGGCGCCCTCTACCATAACCCGATTTGAGACCAACGATCTGCGCGTGTCGGGCGATCCAATCGATCCGAACATCGGGCCAAAAGTGCCCACTTCCTGTGCCATCGCCACTAAGAACTCACTGCAATCGCTTCGCCCGCGAGCAAGCCTTTACTTATCAGATCCCCCCGCCTTCCCTCTTCACTTTCCCCCTCGCTGACAGCAATAGCGTCAAACCCCTCAATCGAATCGAACCAGCCACAAAGGGTAAGTGCTCATAGCCTCGACCGTTGCTCACGCCATCATGATCCCCTTCGCAAAAGACGCAAATCTTGAGCGCAGCAGCCCAAAGATGAAAACCCTTCAACAGCACAAAACAAGCATCTGATCGAAGCCCGTCACTCTTCATCCCCTTCGCTCGTTCCACAATGGAGCTTGGGAGGAAGGTAGCGAGGCTTGGCGTGAAAGATTCTTCCAAAACACAGGTAATTTGCAACCTGAGGCACTGCACCGCTGCGCGCTGCCATGCTAAGATTCGTTCGCCATGATGGCGAAGAGAAGAGAGGCAAAGGGATCAACGAAAGTCTCGCCTTTCCTGCAAGATTCAATTGTTTTGACCATACTTGCGTTGTGGGTAACATTGCGCTGACGTCTGTACACTTTTTGGTCGCTTTGAATGCCTTACATCGACCACCGACATCGACATCGACATCGACACACCACACGCACACGCAAACGTACTCAGGATGGGATTTTACTTTGCAATGCGTAGATGGTTGAAATTGAACTAAAACTTCGGAATCACTTTGATGCGTTGTTTTTGTGTGTTTATCGAGAACCAGGATCACTATCATCGAGTTTGTCTGCTTGAAGGGAGGTTAGACACGATCTGTTCGAAAAACGAGTCATCGCATTGCCTGACGGGGAACGGTTGCGCCTTCTTGAGCATGGTTTGGTTATAGGGTACGAACGTTACTACATGCACACCATCCCTTCGTCCATGAACCTCGTGGAATTGAAGAGGGTAGGCTTTAGCAGCAATCGCAAGACTTGCAACCCTTGCTGCAGGTACAAGCCTGACCTTCGGCTTCACACTTGCACCCTTTTTTAGCTTGACTCTTCTTGCAGGCGCACGACTCGGTGCATCCGTTGCAGTTGCACGAACCCGGGTTGCAGGTGCAAGCCGCATTACCGGTCGAAGCGGCGGTAGTGGAGGATTGTTGACAGGAGCAAGCCATTTTAGGTTTCAGCTAGGTTGTTATGGGGGATGAAGAGCTGGGAGTGTATGTGAAGTTGTGTGTGTGAGAGAGAGAGAGGTGTGTCAAGGGTGATGTGTGAAGCGAGAAAGGATGCAAGTGGTGGTTATATAGGATGATGTGGAGTCAACTGAGCTTTTGGGATGACGCTGCGATAGGGTTGGACTGTGCATTTGGGCTGACTTGCGTTGGGTTGCGCTTTTCGATGTGTTGCGTGTTGTTCTGCTGCGCAGAGCCCCAGCGGCGGCGGCTCAGTGACAAGGGGCCGGGGCGAAAATGCCTCAATCTCTCCTTTAGTGCCCGGTTCTCTTTCCCACTCATCAATCGTCGGCTGTAGCGCCCCGCCAAAAAGCAAAGCGAAGTTAATGGATGTCGTGTGCGAGCCTCGCCCTTTTTCCCTTCCTCTTTTTTCCAACAGAACGATTTTCTAGCCGAAAAGGAGCCAAGTCAACAGAGGGGCCAAGCAAGGGTGTAGGGTTTTGCTCTGAATTTAATGCGCGATTTTTGCCCTCCAATCAAATCCTCAGCTCGCTCTGACACTGTATCGGCACATCCAACACTTACGACGACGAGTTTCCAAGTGTGACAAAAAAGGCCAGAGGCTGTCTGAAAAGGGGCGCAAAATGGATGAAACCTCTCTGAGAAGGGTTGCCGAACGAGTTGGAGCCAAGCGGGCGTAACAAAGTGGGGCATCAAAATTTGGCAGAATCGGGAGCTCTCCAGGCCACATCTACCCGTCAGCCCACCGTGTCAGCTTCAGCGGAGGCAAGCCACACTTCATCTCACTTGGCTCTCAATTAGTCGCAACACCACTGCCTTTCCGTCCTGCAATACATATTATTCTACTATTCGCCATGCATGCGATCAACATAGACCACGACAGAAAAGAGGTGGGAACGGGCGAACAAATTCCTATATCATAATAACAAAATCACCTTCGACGCGATTGAGACGTCCTAGCGGCATCCAACATAGCGCTGGAGCCTGGAGCCATTGGCAGATGCAGGTGGGCTCCATTTGGCAGTGATTGATGGTGCGAACTTGAAGTGTAACCTTGAGCCTGGTAGTCGAGTGCAGAGGTGCTTGAGGAGGTAGACATGCCGCCGTATCCTTTGCTGGTTTCGTCGATCGTGCCGAACGAGGTAGCCGAAGACGAAGTGGAGAGGAGGCCTTGACTAGAAGCAGAGGGGCTAATGTGGCCCATCGACGTCTTGCGGCTGCGGTCGGTACGATTCGAGCTACTCCAATCGCCTGTGCGGTTCATGGCGCCGATGCCACCAACCGACATGCTTCGGCCTTGAGGATGTGTTTCCGATCCAGATCGCTCGAGCTGTGGGCGGCCACCAGATGCATCGTTGCCATCGTGCGACGGTTGCTGTTGCTGAGAGATCGAGCCGTAGCCATGGCCTGTAGGAGAAGAGCGACCGGAAGCGCTGTTTCGCATACCTAACCAAGCGCGTTCCTTCTCGGCTTCCGCACGGTAAGGTCGATTGGTCGGACTCGAGCTGCGCTTTTGTTCGACACTAACGACTGAACTATGGCTGGACGTCCTGCGATGGTCGTCCATCGTTGTCTGCTGTTTTGCCGCCTCCGAGTCCCCACTCGGATTCGACCAGAGCCGTTCCGAGGAGCCAAATTGATTTCCGAGTCCAAGGTAGTCAGTCGTTGCCGACTTGATCTGGTCTTGGTAGTCAGCGCCGTCACCAGCTCTTGGGTCAGGTACAAGACGATAAGGAGTATTAGCCTGCAAAGCTTTGACGTCGACGACCTGACCAACAACAAAGCCGGTGGGACCACCAAGCTGTCCCGAGTGCGAGCCCATGGTTTTGAGATCATCGTCGATCTGTCGGTGCTGCATGCCATACCCTGGTTGCTTCATGGGAGTTTCGGCAGCGCGTCCACGATTGGACCCAGCTGGTGCACGATTCGGCTTGACCAATCCACTACGCTTCTGCTTGAGAGCAGCACCATTCCCTCCTCCTCCAGCACTGCCATTGCTCTGACTCCACTGATCCGGGCTCGAGCCTTCTTCCGATTCGGGACTGCTCGACGACGTCTCCATACCGTCATAGGCACTTGACGTGTCGATTTGACCGGCACCCGCCCCTTGAGCATATCCATTCGCTGCTTGGCCTGCTTGGACCTGTCCATTCGGCTCATGCTGACCGCCGTTACTGTTCTGCACTTGTCCCTGCTGCTGTTGAGATTGTCCACCATACTGCCCATTGTTGTTGCGGTTGATGATGCTCAAGTACCAGAACATGAGATTTGAAATGAGCACCTGCTCAAAAAGCGGTCGACGAGGGTTGGCGAGCTTGATGTGACTGAGCCTGTAGACAGCACGTTCAATGTGGATTGGGTAGCGCGAATAATAGTAGGCGCCCTGCTTACCGTGTGCTGCCATCTCGTTGCGTTCCAATAAGCTACCGGCTGTGAGTTGACCGTTCACCGGGCGGGCAGGAGCATGGTGAGACTGTTCATCGTGGCCTTTCTTCTTTCCGAACAATGCACCGAGAAAGCTGGATGAGCTGCTCTCTTCCTTCTCCTTCTCCTCCTTTTCCCGCTCCTTGCGTTCGCGCTTCTCGTGCTTCTCTCGTTTCCTCTGCGATTCCTTCTCTCCTTTAGCTCGGTCATCTTCGTCATCCTTGCCCAGACCAAACCACGACAAACCGAAGGCACCCTTGCGCTCTTTCTCTTTGTGCTTGTGACTGCTCGAGGAAGGAGGCGGAGACGACTGTGCTGTGATCTGCGGTTGGGAGAGTCGTTGTTGCTGTTGCTGTCCTGTGACGATGGGTGCTATTTGTGGCCTGAAAGCTGGCACCGGCGGTGCGTCGCGACGCTGTCCTTGCTGTGTCTGAGCCGGGACAGTGTCCGGCTGCTTTGCGGGACCTGCAGTGAATGGACCTTGACTGCCGGTCGACGATGGGCGAGCAGCTTGTTGATGTTGATGCTGCTGGTGTTGTTGTTGCTGCTGCTGCTGCTGTTGATAAGGCCGTGTCTTCTCAAAAGCAGGAACAGGTGGTACATGCTGTACCAGAATCGGCTTGATCGGAGCCTTCGAGTCTGCTCGCGGCGTCTCAAGCGGATCGAGAAGCCCCGCTGAAGATGCCTGCAAAGTCTCCCGTGACTGTGGTGGCACTGCTTTCCTTCTCGAGCCATCCATTGCTGTATGTGCAGAAGGGATTGTCGCAAACATATCCTGAGTTGGTGTAAGCGGCGGCGACAAGCTCTCTGGTGCGGTTTGACCAATAGACCCTCCTTGGGCGCTCGTTTCGGATGCAGCACTGTCCACCGTAGAAGTGACGCTAGTACGATGCGATACGTCTGACTGGTACGAGTCACGCGAGTAGGCGTCGACAATCGAATCGGTTGCTTCGGTCGAGACGGGACGTGACGAGCTATCACCTGCGGACGATTCGTCATCTGCCCCCGAAGAGATCTCCGACTGCCCACTGTGCCTTCTCTCCATGTCTTCCGCATCGCTACGCTGCAACTCCCACGCTCGACTGCCCTCGGAAGGGGCGCCAGTCTCACCATCAGTAGATTCACGAGGAGCGCGTCGACGAGACGCAAGACTGCTTCGGGTAGAATCGCCCGACGCTTTGCGCATCTTGGTTCGCGCCGCACGCCGCAAGATTTGACCTGGTTTTGGCACGATAATGGGCGCATCAGGATCTTCGATAGGTTCTGCTGGAACGGCATCTACCGTGTCTAAATCTGGAGTGCTGCTGAGACTGAGTGTGCGACGTAGTACGCTACGCAGCATAGCAGGATCTTGGGTCTGACTGGCCTCTTCGGCGGCTGCTTCGAGCTTCTGCAAATCGTCGATGGTGAGGTTAGGTATCGCTAGACCGTAGGTGCCTCGACTGAGCGTGCTCTTGTTGCGATGTAGCGGTCTCGGCGCCTTGTCATCTTCGCTATCATCCGTGTCGTTTTCGGGACGATATTGACGGCGCAAAGTACTGCCGCGACGGGACAGGGACGTCGATCGACCGAGAAGGGCACCGTGAGCATCGTGAGTCTGATTTTGACGCTGCTGTTGCTGCTGCCGAACCGAGTTGAGTCGCTGAGCGATAGGTGAGTCGCCAACTGCAAGTGGTGGGAGTGTGTCGTCTTCGGCTATTGTTGCACCTTCATCTCCGGCATGTTGATTGACCGCGCGAGCCGCATGCTCCTTGATAAAGTTGCGAAAGTCGGTTGGCGAAATTTCTGGATGAACGGATGCAGGCACCCAGAACAAATGACTGGGATCTTTGGGCGATGTTGGGCTGGACGATGTCATGCTTGTAGGCGAGCTAGCCATGAGTCTAGAGTCGAAAGCATCGCCTGTGGGTGACGAAGAAACAGGCGAAAGTCGGGTTGGAGAAGCGGTGTTCGGCTCAGAGCCAGAAGCCTGACCGGCACCCTGCCCTCTCCTTCTCGCTGTGAAACGTGCTCGCTCATTCCCATAGCTTTTACCGGGGGACAAGGAGGAAGAGGTAGAGGCGGATGGGCTACGTATTGGTACAGCGCCATCATCTACCAGACTGTAACCGCGCCTCTCGCGTTCGCGCTCGGGTGAAGGAATGGAGAGGAGCTCCTGACCGCCTCCATAAGCTGCTGCCAAGTCGGGGAGATCCGGATCGAGAACGGGTCGGTTGACAGAGAGCCTGCGATGCGACTTGAGCGCTTCGACCTCGCGCAGAAGCTCGTCGTCGGTGATTTGCATCTGACCGGACGACATGCTGCCAGAGCTTCCGCCGACGCGAGTCTGTTGCTGAGCTAGGTATGCTATCCCAAGGGTTGAAGAATGTGTGAGTGATGTTGCGTGATGCCGACCAGGCGACAAGAAGCAGAGTGGTTGTGTAGTCTCACTTCAACATTGATATCCAAGACGTCGTTCAGACTTGTTGCTGGAGCTGGAGAATCGCTGAAGTCCGCTAAGCAGGAGAAAAGGAAGATGTAGAGGGAACGGCAATGGGTGATGGGTGTGTCCGTAGTTGATGCCGGGTGATGGAGAAGGAAGCGCAGCCGAAATCCGTCGAAGAGCTTGGTGATTGGCACCAGAGACCGAGGAGAGCAGGGTGGTGAGTCGATGCTGCTGTCCGTTCGAGTCGATGATTTTTGATGATGCGACGCCGATGCACTAGTGCTGGCTAAGCGATGCGAGACCGGCTCGATGGATGCTACCGAAGAGATCTCGCGCTTTGCTGCGACGGAAACAAGGTGAACGATGTGTTTGAGGCTGAATGGAGCGAATGATGAGATGGTTGGAAAAGATGCGATGAACGAAGAGAAGGACAGCAATGGTGTAACTCCACCTTCGCTTCGGTAGGGTCGGCGATGTTGGAGACAAACAGACAGACAGACGACCGAATTGGCAGCTTGTTCGCTTGCTTGCTCTCTCCTTCGTGTGAGTACGTGAGAGTGAGTGAGTGTGTGTGTGTGTCTAAATGTTGCAACAGCCTGCTGCTTCTGTGCTTGTGTGTGTGATTCTGGGCATGTGCACTCTCTGTGGATTTCCGTGTCAAATAGGCGGTGGGGAAAAGCCGAGCGTGTCTCCGTCTGCTGCAAAATTGCTGCCTATTTTGCACGCAAAGGGTTCGAACACAGTTGCTGCTGCTGCTGCTGCTGCTGCTGCCGTGCAGAGCGAAATCAGTTGCCGTTTCTCTGCAGCGCTGTGCCTGCTTTTTGTTCTCTCTTTGCGCGGAACTGAGTGGAATCGGGCCGCTCAAAACGCCCTTTTTTTGCTCTGCCAAGAGCCAAGTCTAACTTCGCTGTCGAAGGCCCGAACTCAAACTTGACACCAAAAAATAGAGGCCAAGGCGACAGACGTGCTGACAAGTCCGCCTTTCTCTGTTACTTGGCTCGGCGTGAGCTTTAACCCCAGATTCAGACTCATCTCCTCGACATCGGAGACTAAATCTTGACCCCGATTCCTACAAGCCGATACTACTGCTGCTACTGGCTCAAGTCAACGTCGAATACGGCAACTCCAACAAGTCATGCTCCTCTCACACACAATCCCGCACTTGCGGCATACCAAACTTTGATCAGGGAAGAAAGACTGAATTGCTAAGCAACGTTTATACAAAAAGCCTATGCTGATATGAAAGAAATGTGAAGTGGAAAGCGGGTATCGTTGTGAAGATGATGTGAGCGTGTTTCCCACGTCGTGGATGTTGTGTTTGTGTGTCAGTAATAGCTCAAAGCGGCTCGTGTAAAACAAGGATGCAGGTGTCTATGTAGCAACACTACTTCATGCTCTTCAACCGAATCGAACTCTTGAAGGACCTCAACCTCTGATGTCCCTCGCCAGAGTGTGCACTCGACACATCCGACATCGACGTGTTCGCCCCTCCTCCTCCCAGTCTTCCTCCATTGCCACCAAGACTCGAACTGCCATGCGACTGTCTGCTACTAGCAACGCTGCTGCTGCTGTGACTGTTGTGGCTGCCCCAAAGCGAAGTCTTTTTCTTCTTCTCTTTCACGTCTTCCTTCAGAAATGCTGCTTCGGCGCGGAGGATGCTGATCGGCTCGTAGTTGCTGGCTACAGTGTTGGCGGTGTTCTTCTTATGTTTCGAAAGGTGCTTGTGTGAGAGTTTATGGCTTCCTGCAGCAGCAGCGGCAGCGGCAGCAGCAGCTTGCATTCGTTCCGGGATACGGTTAAGTCGTTCGTATTCGGATTGGTCGATAGCCGAGAACTCTTTACTCTGGAAATAGTGATTCGAGAGAAGAGGGGGTAGATCTTCCGCATAAACCCCGCCGCCGTTGCTTCCGTGTGCGCTGCTGGTCGAGGCAGATCCGACGAGGCCAGAAGCGTACGCCTCGGACGCGAGGTCAAGGGACGACGATTCGGCCACTTCAGCGTCAAGACCGCAACTCAATGGTTGAAGCCGAGCTCGTTGAATCACTTCGCGTGGGTCCAGATCACGAGTGAGGCTGCTGCTTCCACTGTGGCTGTGGTGAGACGAAGACGTAGCAGTGGTCGTGATCGAATCAAGACGCGTGCCCAAAGCTCGAGTCGTCCGGAGGTCAGCTTCTTCGCCATGGCCTGAAATACTAGGTGGTGTGAAAGCAAAGATATTTTCTTCCTCCTCTGGGCTGTAGCGAGGCGTACTGTGTTGCTGTTGGTGCTGCACAAGGACGGCACTGTTCCTTGCCGAGGTTCTTGTGGAAGAAGCAGCGCTTGTTCGCGCACTTGGAGCAAGAGGATGTTCGAGACTAGGTTGAAGCCCACCTGTCTTACCACTACCGTTCGAAGCAGAGGTGGGGCTCCTATGGCTGCTAATCGAAGCAGGCAGAGGAGGCAGAGGAGGCAGAGGCATATCAAGTGGAGGAGCACGTCGCCTTGCGTCGCTCAAAGTGTGTACACGAGGCTGAGCAGGCAAGTATTGCTTCTCGTCCTCCTGTGCTTCGTCAATGATCGAGTGAGCGGCTGCGCTTCTCGCTGTGGCTCCGACACCATGCCCAACACTACTTTGCGGTTGGGTCATTGACCTCGTCTTTCCCTTATCGAGTACGAGATCTTCAAGCGCAATATCAATCGTGTCGACATTCCACTGCTCGTGCCTCAAAGGAGTGTCAACTTCCCTTGGTGGCACCCCAGGGAACTTGAGCGAATCCCTATGCAGGTCCTCATCTTCACCACTATACCTACCACCGCGCACATCCCCAAACCCAAGCACAGGCAACTGATGAACATCCATCTCACTCCCACCCTCCACCGCTGCTGCAAACTTCTTCTGCATCTTCTTCTTCTTCATCCCCGTCAATCTTTGATGCCCTTTGATATGATCGCGTTGAACAACAGGCTCGACGAACTTGATCAGCGTCGGCTTCGAGTTGTTGCTAGGGACAGGTACCTCATCGATGTCCGAGTTATCGTCAAAAGAAGGTGGAACTTCAGAGACAAAACTCGCACCACAATCGCTTTGCGACATGTCGTGTGGATAGTCGCCAAACTCGGGTCGACAGACGGAAGAGGGCGTGGATTCGGTGTGAGTGTTGATGCTGTGGGAGAGACTGGGTTGGCTGGCGTTGGAAGGGTAACGGATCGAATCGAAACTGCAATCGTATGAGGATTGACGATAGACTTCGTCGAGCTTCTGAGAATGCGTCTGAGGCGGTGCCATGTATTGACGACCTCGAGATGGTGCTGTTGTTGTCGACATGATGGATGGACTGGGTTGAATCGCCTAGAGCCGAGACAAGAAGAGGCGATCTTGATTGAAGTGTTGTCAAATGAAGGTGATGAAAGATGGACAAGAAGCTCGAAAGTGTACTGATGGAGGTGGTGGGACGCTGTGAAGATGGAATGCTGTTGACGATGAAGGGAGGCGTTGAAGAACGGAACGATGAACGAGGAAAAGAAGGAGCAGACGGTCCGGTCGATTCGGTGAGACAGGAAGAGCAACCTTAAAGGCTAGAGGCGAGCAGTTCGAGATTGATAGCTCGCTTCAATAGCAGCCGAAATGTCGTTTGGTTCTGTGCCGGTCAAGTTGTGTGTCTGTGTGCGCGTGTGCTCTTCCGAGAAAAGAGTACAGCAAAGCGATGCAAATGGCAGGTTTGTGGGCGTTCGAGCGGCGCTGTGCTGTAAGTCGATGTCTCGATATCGATCAGGCAAGAACCAAGCTAGTGGACTTGTTTTTGTGGGTGTGCCGTGATGAAGCGGAAAACTGAGCGAGACAAAGAAAGATGGGGAGACAATGGGGCCAAGGAAAGGGAGTGGTGAACAATGAAGGAAGGAAGGAGGGTTGGTGGGAGAGACAACAACAAGCAAAGCTTCATTTGCTGGTCAGGAGACGAGCTCGCATTGCTGTCATCCAATGATGGTGCGTTGGGCGGTAGACGAGGAAAAAGATGCCGGTGGCTGCTGAGGAAGGAGAAAGGATTCTCAGCGGCAGTGTGATGTGGGAAAAAGAAGCCACCAATCGCTCGAGCATTCGAGCATGAACCTAGTGTGCAGATCGTGGGTACATGAGAGCGAGCGCAAGGTTGCCAAGCCAGCGTTCCACCCTGAGAAAAGAGCTTTCCTTGTTTCGAAGAAGAACGAGGTCGGAGCGTTGTTCCGGAGCGTGCTCACAATGAGGAAACGAGCGGACGAGGGAAGCAGATGCAGTGCAACTCTATCTGACCTCGCTTAGATGGCAAGCAGGGCGTGAGTGACTGTTCTTAGGCGAGCGAAGCCTGTCACGAGGCTGGACGGACATCGAAATTCTTTGTGCGCTTCCCGAACGAACAGAGTAGGATAACGAGAGGGAAGAGGAAACCGAGCGCAAACGCAAAACGCAAAACGCAATTATGACGAAACAACAACGTCGAGCCGCTTCTATCCCTCTCGTCAGTCGATTCACCGTGAAACAGATGAGATTGCTTGTCTTCGAACCACACAATTCAGTACAAGCACTGTAAGTAAGCTGAGGAAGAGGTATGCAAGTTGTACGTAAAAGTTCTCCGCTCCTTCCGGAATGGTACAGAGTATGCCTTTCTCGATGGCGGCCCGGTTAGCTCCTCCGATCGGCATTTAAACGTCTAGAGCCCGAACGCACAAAAAAGGCGCGGAACTGGCATCCGGCCGTTGTCAGACTATGTGCAACTGCATCGTCGCTGTCAAGCAGCAGCTGCTGCTGCTTGACAACGCCCTGCATGTGTGTGGGCTTTTTCCAGCTAATGCAATGCAAGGTTGAGCCCTTGGCTGCTGTTGAGGTAACATGGGACATGGGAAAAAAAAGGGGAGGCGCGAGAGAGAGAGACGAAAACGGCGGCTGAATTGTTGCCCAAAACCGTGAAATGCAGGGTTTGTCTGCAAGCGAGCACCATTCCACTGGAGCCGAGTTGCCATGTGGACATGCAGCTCTCAGCTTCGTTGGTCAGCAAAAGAATGGAAATGAAACAACGGCGACCGCTCCACAGCTCGCACAATGGTGCGTCACAGCAGCAGCGGTCTGCGGGAGAGATAAGAGGAAAGGAACTTGCTTTATGTCAAGCTCATCCAAGCTCCGCATTTTGCAAAACTTCGCAATAAAGGGAGGAAGATGACTGTGACGATCCCAAACTCAGACGTGTCGGAGAGTCAAAAAATGAAAGCAAGCCAAGTTGGTGGCGCACACACCGACACACATTTTCTCTTCACTTCAATTCGATTCTGAAGACCAAGTCGGAGCGAATCGAGGCGTGCACCACCATATGCTCCTTTTTTTTCGCTCCTCTTGCACGCTCGTGTGGGAATGCTGTAAGACGAGCTTCGTCTTCCACGCACGACCCTCGTTTTCGTTCCAAATTTGGTGTCAGCTAGACCATGCATGGTGATCGTTTCACAGTGCAACGAAAACCATTGCTGCAGGATCAATTGCATTGCTTCGTCGTCAAGCTACCGTGCACCGACGGCGTGGAAACATTTCATGGACGTTGCCGCAACTTTTACCTGCAGCTGCAGCAGAGTAGAGCAGCATAGCAAAATGCGATCCAAAATCAAAAGTTTCTTGGCTTGAAATCAGCCACAATTTTTCTCTGTTGTTGCACTTGTTGTGCGCCTCTCTTCGCCGCTGTCGAACGCGCGTGTGAACAACGCACGCATGGCAATGGCAGTAATTCTACCGGCGATTCCCAAATTTTTACCGAAGAAAGAAAACGGTGAGAAGATCAGCGGACCGTGTCTGTCTTTTGCTTGCCAAGCAAACCCCTCTCGGCGCACTCCCTACCATTGTGTACTTTCTTTTGTACATTGTTTCTCTGTCCTGCCGCATGGGAAAGTAGTGGTGTTTCCTTTTGTTTGTACCTGACCCGTAAAGGTAAACCAGCTGGGTTGCATTGTGTTTTCCAACTCACGCCGGTCAAGAAGAAGAAAAAGAAGCGGCCGAGGTTCGAGCGCAAGGGTTCGTGCCGCGCTGCAGCGGGTCTTCTTTGTTCCCCCTTCTTTCCCGATAGATAGCCTCAAGTTACCTCTCGATGCGAACAAAAAGGATGGCATTCGTCCCCCCTAGCTACTCTGAGAGACTCTTTCGCTATCGACAGAAAGGTCTTGAGTCCCTCATTTAGCTAGGATCAGCTTTGCTGGCGTACGTGCGAGAGACAATTCACACCAGCTGTGTAAGGAGGAGAAGGATCATTTGCAATGGAAACCCGCTTTCTTTTACCACGCCACCGGGCGCATGTTACATCCAATCTGTTTGCTTTGCTGAAAGAGGTTGCGGCTGATCTGCTTCCTGCTGATGCTGCGGTGCTTCTCTACCGACTGAAGCATGAGCATGGGCTCTGGCTCGGGGAAAACCCCCCACCCTTGCATCTATTCAATGCAGAACCTCGATTTGTTTTGAACCTCCTAACTTTTTTCTTGTTGCCCTCGTAGACCATATGCTCACTGTTTCAGTATGCGGGTCTGTGCGCTCTTGGGAGTGTGGCTGCTTGGACCCCCTCCCCCGCGCAACAGCGACGTCGGGCGGGGCAAGAAAAGAGGCGCACAGCTGCAAGAAGCAACGGCCCCCCCTCCCTCTTAGCCGATGTTCGCACGGTCTTTTGTACCTGCCTTTGCAAGACCGCCTCAGCGTCTTCCTTCTTTTGACTTTATTCGGTGGATGTGGTAGCAGGGGCCATCGCACAAGCGGCGACGGAGGGGGTTGGGAGTGCTGGCGTGGGAATTTACCCCGCTTCTTCGAGCAACCTTCTCTGCTTTCACTTGTTTGTGCATTCAATGCAATGGGACTTTCGAACGTGAATCTACACAGAGCATCAGCAACAACAACGGGGGTGCAACAAAGCTTCTAGGTTTTCCCGTGCTCCTTCTTTTCACCCGCTTCACTTTGTGCTATTGCCGCTGCCGGGATGTTCGGGCTCGACTATTCCGGGAACAACTTCTGCATAGGGGTCTTGTTTCCTTTCCTTTCTTCCTTTTGTCGATGCAATCTGCGGCTCCTGGCCAAGCCTTCGCCTTTCGCCAAGAAGCCCCTTTCAGCGGCCCTTTTCTGGGCGGGCTGACCGTCGCCGCGCTGCTCGGCACCGCTTATACCCGCTTATTTCACCACCTCTCTCGTCCTTTCTCTTGCTTTCAAGATCATATTCGGATCGTCCGACGAAAGAACACAGCCGCACCTCTACCTTTGTTTGACGGCAGACAGGAAGAAGAGGCCATCATAGCCAAGGGGAAAAAAGAGGGCGAAATGCAACAATTCGTCTTTCCTCTCTGCCAAACAGAAGCAACAGAGCATCTTATCGGTGTCCAAAACCAAAATTAAGCTCTAGGGTCCACACTTCTTCTGCGTGTTAAGCGAGACAAAAAGCTGCTTTTTCGAAAAGTTGTTTTCTTAACAGATTTTCTCTAAAATTTTTTGGACATCATCCCTTCTCCTGCCAAAGCGTCAAACAATTGGCTTTACCGCTTGCAACCATGCTCTAGTCAAGATGATATATTGCACCAAGGCTTTAAAGAGCAAAGAGCAAAAAAAAGGCAAATGGAAGAGCCGCACAAGCCGTATTCTCTTCGTCCATAGCGATTTGTCGTAAAACAAGAGCGGGATACGGTCTGGAGTCGTTTCGCATGACACAAAGCCACTCTAACCCCCCAAATCCTACCTCGTTGTATACTGCTTTCCCACTCCGTTCCCACTCTCCTACATCCTCCACCGCTTCGTCAACACTATTTCGGACAGACCGCACACCAAACCTCACCCTGCCTTTCAACACCCACACAGCAAAGCACAAAACAACAGGCAAACGAGAACACACAGGCGAAGAAAGTTGAGAAAAGCTTAGAAATGCAGAAGCTGTGCGTTTCGTGTATATGCATTGATTAGCGTGCTGCAAGGTGACATAGGAGATAGCGAGAAAGGGAAACCCACGTAAGAGATACAGAGAGAGAGAGGACGAGAAAGAGAAGCTGGGCAGACCGTGCCCGCGTTAGATTAATGGTATACAGAAGAAGGGCTAGCTACTGATAGAGAAAGAGAGACAAGGTCCATTTTGAGAAGAGGGTCCAAATCAGATGCGTACGCTGAAACGATCCAATGCCGCCCTATCCATCCTCGAAAAGGCAGGTTTGGAGTTCAAATCGTCATTGCCAGCGTCTGCGCCGACGGGGCTGACAGTACCGTTAGGTGTGGCAGGAGAAATTTTGGAAGGTGCTGCCGAGTGCGAGTCGTCGCTGGATCCACTACCGCTACGCAAGCTCAGTAGCGCACCAACGGCCGAGTCGTGCTCCTTCAAGCCTTGAGGTCCACCATGTGTCGAACGAAGTTTGGAAACACCTTCGTCGTCCGATCCGGCGCGACCAAGGCCACGGATAGGTGCGAGCATTTCTTGACCCGAACTGCTGTGGCCATTGCTCATGCTCGAGCTACGCAAACGTTGCAAGCGAGGACGAGTAAGCTTAGCGGCCGGTTCATCACGAATGCTGTCTTCGTAGGAGGAGGCGCTGCGGAAGTCTTGGTAGGAACGCTTGCGACCATAGAGGTGACCAGGGTTGTGCTGCGGAGCGAGCGGTGCCAATGCTTCTTGACCATCCTTGCTGCTGCGACGCAAGGGCAGATCAGCCAACTTGGAGTCGACAGGAATGGGACGAATAGGCAACAAGCCGCGAGCTTCGTGCAGCGGAGTCACCTCGACAGGGTAAGGCAGCCTCTCGCTAGGTTCAGTCTTTACGTGTCCGTAAGGAGGGAGACGAGCATGCCTCGAGGCAGACTCGTGGGGCGGCAAGTGATGTGGCTCTCTTGCGTCAGGCGAGGTGCGTCCACGGTCCATAAGCGAACGCGAATCGGCAAAAGATCTGGGGCTGGGTTCCATCTTGCGATCGTGGAAGCTGGCCTCTCTAGAGTGGACCGCTGCTTCCATACGCGAACCACGGAAGTCAACAGGTTCGAGGTGAGCCGGGCTAGGCGGAGACTGCGAACCTTCAAGATCCTCAGGGTTGACACCGGGTGGCAGATCACCAGCACGGCTGATCGGGTCAGGGTACTCGCCCTCGTCAACCTCGAGACCCCACTCTCCGCCGTTCTCGCCGACAAAGCGAGGGTCTTCGCTGACACGGCGAAGCAGGCCTTCGCGCACATCGCGCTTGGTGTAGTAAGAGATGACGTGCAGCTTGCGTCCAGATGTGGTGGTCATGCTGAAAGACTGCTTAATCAAACCCTCGGCCTTGTAGAGATTGGAAGTAGGGCCTCCGGTGATGGACGAAGAAGGCTTCTTACGAGCTTCGAGCTCCCGGTAGGTCAGGAAGCATCCACTGACACGACTGGCAGACCAGCATTTGCCATCAGTCCATCGACGCATACCAGCTTCCTTCTCGTCCCAGACAAAGATACTACCGGAGCAGATGAGGTCGGCACGTTCCGAGTCCAGCAAACGACGAGTGACACGTCGGGGAGGGGGCAGACCAGGAGCACCGGCATCTTCGACCAGGTCGCACGAAGCAAGCAAGAGGATGGCATCCTTGGTGGTCTTGATGTGGCCTCGGTACGTGGGCTGCTGCTGCGAGCCAGATGGCATGGACATAACATTGCCCATCGATGCGCGCATGCCGTGGTGGGCAGAGTTTGCAGACGAGCTCGAAGATGAGAACGAAGCGTGGTGAGGGTGGTGAGGGTGGTGAGGATGACGCTGAGGTCCGTGACCGGGGTGTTGAACATGGCCGTGGTAGCCGTAGCCGTATGGAGCGTGCTGCTGTGCTGGGCTGGACGAAGTAGGAGATCGTCCATCGTAGCCGGCGTAGTAAGGGTCGTCGTGGTGACTGTGTCGGTGGTGAAGGGGCGGTGGAGGCAAAGGTCCGCGCTCATCGTAGTACGAGTGGTGGTGACGGGTGTAGGTTGGGTGAGGAGCGTGATGAGGAGGGTAAGCACGCTCGGATGGGCCATGATCGGGATACATGGGACCGTGAGGAGGGCCTGGCATGGGACCCCTGGGCATGGTTTGCGAGCGAGCAAAGTCAGGCCTTGGGGCGACGTGACGGTTGGTGTAAGGATGCATGTTGGCCGACTCGGTCTGGTGTGAGAAGCGATCGTTGGAGTATGGGTCGTTTGGATAATGGCTTGGCATGATCTTTCGAGATTGACGAGGAGGAGAAGGATGAGCTAGGCGCGGTGGTCGAGGCAGTGGACTGTCGAGGAGTGAAGCGTGCCTTGTCGGTAGCGTGGTGATTGAATGGGTTGTGCGGCTGAATGGAGCCTTTTGAGCGTGCCTGAATCAACGAGACGTGATGGCAGACGTGACACTATCTTGCCACTTGGTGTTAGGCAAAGACAGTGAAGGGATGGTCGATGATGTTGACGACGAGGACGATGGAAATCAGAAACACAGTATCGAAAAGAGGATAAGGTGAAGTAGATGACAACGGTCGAGGTCGAAGAAAGGAAGATGTTGTGGGGGCGCGAGTGAGATGGAGTCGTAGCAAGGGGACGACGATGAAGTAAGAATGGAGCGAAGCAACGTCGCTATGCAAGATGTAGATGGTGATGGTGGAAGGAGGATTGGCCAGCGATCGTGGAATGAGCGGAGGATTGAATGTGACAGTGAAAGTAAGTGAAAGGGAAAGCCAAGGTGAACAAGAGTGTGGCTTGAGGTTAAGCTAAGCTGAGCTGAGCTCTGGGTGTTTGCGAGTGTGTGTGTGGATGGTGCAGCAAGGGAGAGGGAAAGCGACACAAAAAGATGCGTGGTGGCTGCCGAAGATCTGGAGGTGCTTCTTGCTGTTCTTTGTTGCAGCAGCAGCGGAGAGAGTAGCCAAAGACTATATTGATAACGGGCAGAATGCTTGTGTGTCTGTCTGCGTTAGACAAAAGGGTAGCGTGTGTTTCTGTGTGGTGTGGCTAAGAAGGGTGCAACAGGGTGCGTTGATGGGCGAAATCCCGGTCTCGCTAAACCAAATTTCTGGATGCACAATGCAAAATGTAAGGTTTTTGAGCTCGAAAACAGTCCAAAGACAGGTGAGGCGAGGAGAGGCGAGTTTGTCTGTTTGAGCGGTCAGCAGTCAGCACGTTGAGGCAAATGCGCTTACACTCCGAAGCGAGGCAAGAGGGAGGATGATTGTCAGGGTCAACATTGGCGGAGAGTCAGGATGAAGACGGACATCTACAAAACAAGACAGAAGCAAGAATCGATTACTGCCACTGCCACTGCCGCGGTTTAGTTTAGCATGACGGCTTTAGAACGGGATTCGCTCGCCGCAAATACTTGTACCTACAGCAGCAGAGGCTAAACAGAGGGAAGGAAAGAGAGGTGCGCGAGAGAGAGAGAAAGAGAGAGGCAAGGTCGGTATCGTATCGGAGTTGATGATTTGAAATGCAAAAGCGGATCGAGCAAGTCAGGCTTCGATCGGTTCACCCAATCTCGGAACGAACAGAGCGGATGCCCCACTCGAGTATAACCAAAGTGAGCAAGTGCAAAAGAGTCGAGCTTGATAGGTGTCGGAGAGCGGCGTTGTGACAGTGGAATCCGAGAAAAGAAGAAGCAGAAGAAGTAGGGCTCATACTGTACTCTTGACCCTGACCGGAGTCGAAATGCATTTGGCGGTAAGGGTCACAAGTCAGATAAGAAGGCTCAAACAAGACTATCGAAATGCGCCAAATGCAATGACCGATGGCTGTGGTCGATGGGGTTTGGATTTCCAACCTTTTCTTTTTTTTTCTTTTTTTTTCTTTTTGACTCGGACTTGCGCATTTTTGTTCATTGCGCATGTGCAGATGAGCCTAAATTTCTGCTCTTTTCTCGAAGGGTTCCTCGACTGCGGTGGGTTTCACAGAATCAGTAAACTTTAAAGATGAATACAACTTGAGAATGTGTGAAGGAAGCGGTGTCACTCCCCGCGCACAATCCGCTTGGTGACGAAATGTGCATTTTAGGTTAACAAAATTTTAGGTCGTCCCACATCACGCACACCAGCATCAATAGAACGAGCATGAAATCTTGTCTCCATCCTTTGCGCGCGCATCAGCGACAACTTTTCTTCATTCCAGAGCAGCAACTGTGTGGATGAGCTGTGTCGTTGGGTGGTACAACAGCGTGAAGCACGTTCTTACATTCTGGTGATGTTGAGCTCTATCTCCGCGCGCTGAGCTAACCGTTGTGAACAGAACAACAGCATCTTACGTTGGTGCATTATCAAGCGAAAGCTGCAAGCCAAGATGGAGGCTTGGTCAGGCTTCCTGCGGAGGTCTTTCTTACTCTCTGGCTTTCCGAGATCAAACTCTGTTTGTGTGATAATCCACTCTTTGACCTATAATCGTGCTGTCGGTTCTGCCGACATCTTGCTCCTCTTCGGCCCGCACGATCACAAACTCGGCCAGAATTAACAGCCGGCAGCTGGCAGCCAACGTACAGCAGCTCTAATTTAGGTTGGTGAAATGAGAGCAGCGCAGAGGCTGAAATTCAATTTAGCAGCAGCAGCGGGAAGGGCTTGCGGCAATTGAAAATCCCTTGAAAATCGGACCCTGACCTGATTCCGCCATGGCAGGCGAATGAATATCTGGGTGTTTTTGGCCACCGCCATCGAAGTTGATGCTTAGATTACAAACGGCATATCGGATTTTGTTCGCCATCCTTGTGGTGACCTCTCACCTTACTGTTGGCGACCGACGCCGGATCCGGACTTTCATTTCTGCCAACGAGCTGGCCTTGTTGCGCTGTGCCAAGTCCAGTACAGTGAGTTGTTGCAGAGCGAGGCTTCGCGAGGTATGTTTGAATTGCAATGCTCGTCGATGATGACAAGCACGTATTGAGGGTGCAAAACCGTTGCAATCAAAGTCGGCTCCCCAACGGAACAAAGCTGCCGGATGGCTCTGGTACCAACAGTGCGAACGACGGTACATGCAAGCGTGAATAAGGCTTTGCGACGGGATGCCGAGCGGAGTATGGATCCATCCAAGCTACGATCAAGACAACATTGACCGGGACACGATCCCGGATTGACCTTGTCAAAGATCGCCAGCTAGCCCGTTGCGCCTGCCATCCCATGAACAGCAGCGGCAGTCGCAGAGAGAGGGAAATTGGCGACCTCACGTGTGATGCAAGCAGCGATTGCTAGCGATAGAAACAGGTAGAGTTGCCCGGTCAACGGACATGTGCGCTTTCTGACGGCGAGCTTACCTTTCTTTGCATTGAGCTCACAGATGGAGAAACAAGCCTTGTCCATGCTTGACACTACTCACTTGATGCTACGATTGCATGTTGCTGCGTCGCATCTTGTTCCGACCCAAGTACGATCCACAGCAAGGATCGAAACTTGATATCGAAACACCGAGACGAGCAAGCTCCACAGCCCTGCCAGCATGGATTCTGAAACTGAGTCGGCGGACGATGAGCCATGAGCCAAAAGCGGGGAGAGGCGGCCCCAGCCAGTATTAAGTTCATACTCTAGCTTTTGTACCCTGCATATCGACTTTGGCGAATCAAAGGCTTCTGCTTGGTCGACTCCGCGCATTCGCGAGGGTTCTCTTGCGCGATCCTGACAAAAAGTCCTAAATTTGAGCTCTGACTGACACTGCATGGCAGATCGAAACGTGCATGGTGCAACAAGGCAACGATGCTTGTATGAGAGAAAAGATCGAAGTGCCGGTCAATCTTGTATTGCACGCTAGGCTCGGCTCGCTTCTGCTTCTGGCCCCCCACTTCGCTACGATATCCACGCGGATTCATGCTGCTGTTTGATTTGCAAAGCAAAGCAAGCGAGCCTCAAAACCCGCCCGCTCTCGATGAATCAGCGTGGCGTGCAAGCGACATCCAACGTTCTCCCCCTAACGCGGATCTGAACTCGAGCGTGACCAGTGACCATCAACCATTTATCAGCTAGGGGTAAAGCCGAAACTCAGCCAGACAGATTGAGTTCTTGGTCGTACCAGCTGCAAACACCGATTGTATGTGGAGCGATATTGGAAAAGCTATCACGCCAGTTCTAGCGACAAGAGGAAGCGTGCAAGGTGATGGATCCTAGCGTACCACGCGGAAAAGCCTGCGTTCTCAATAAGACTCGTTTCCCGAGCGCGGAGGCTTTCTTTCTCCACCTTTGCGTGGAAACAGGGATCGGAATTCGTGCACGCGCACCTTGAAAACCTTAAACATTTTCTGAACCAAGATGCGGTTCTGCGGCTACAACAATCTGCACGTCAAGATCGAAGCCTCGGCTATACCAAATCACTTTTTCGCCACAAGACGGCACATCAGCAGAGGAAGAACACTCTCCGCGGTCGATCAAACCCTTTTTTGTTCGATTTTGACATCCCTTGATCAAGCCACAAGCGAAGCCAGAAGCGTGCCTTAAACAAGACTCACTGCATTACGATCTCTTGCAGCGGCAACCAGCGAGTCTACCATAGATTGGGCTTGCTAGAACACAAACAGAGCGTTCCCTTGTGCAACAGGTCAACTCTCAACTAAGGTTGGCACATGCTGCAGCCGACGATCGGAGGAGCTCTAAATTTGGCCTTTGCCCCTTCTCTAACTTGTCACCTTTCGCGATAGGATTCCGCTCCGAGTGCGGACAAACAAGGTGCTAAGCCGCCACCACCCTGTCCAACACCGAAGACGGGAAAACGCTAAATCAAGACTCGTTATCGTCATCGTGCTTGCTGCTACCAGCTGATATCTTGGCCCTCCGCGTGACAACATACCTTCCCATTTGACATCTCTTATGATCTTTCCTTTGCGGAAAGGCTCGTGTGTTGCGTGCTATCAGGCTCTCTTGACAGTTGTGGGTGGGTCTATTTCATCTGCAGTCTTGCGGCTGCCCTAAAGGAGGAGTCGATTAGTCTCGTCTGCAAGAGGAAGAAAAGAAATAATGCCCTTCTTTTTGTGGTACACTTTTGTTTTGACTTTTTCAAGTAGCGATCCAGCGTTGATTCATAGAAAAAAGTCACAAAAAATAATCCAGCGGAAGTGGTAACGCTCACTGCTCTCCAAGGCGGGAACCTTTTTGCCCTTTTTTTGTTACACCCTCCTGTCAGTCAAGTCTCATCTTACGATTACATTAGACGCCACTCCCGTCCATGTGCAAAAAGCAAATCCCAGTACATTTCCCGATGTTCGGCAACTGTAGAGCCAAACCCGCCCTAGCAACGAGTGGGTCGAAAACCGATGAGAGAACAAATAGCAATGCTATGCGTGCTGCAATGCAGAGCCATGCTCATCGCCGATTGCATATTTTGGCTATAGCCCATGCATGCAGCCTGCACAGAGTGTATGCTGCACAACCTTATCCCCAATCGAGATTTTTTAGAGCTGCCGCGAAACTGCAGCAAAGATTTCAAAAGCAGGTTCAAATATTGAATAAAAGCTGGACCACCATGAGGTCTCGTCCGATATTTTTTGAGAAAGCGTACAAGTGTAAGTCTGAACGATGTTGGAGATTCGTTTTTCGATTGCCTTTGCACGAGTAGTGGGAAGTCGATCATGAAATGGCCTCTTTTTAAGGAGAAGTGGTGACCGTTCGCGGGCCGGCACCCACTGAGTGCGTTTATTGGCAAGGGCGTTAACGACCAAAGCGCCCAAAGCACCAGGCAAACAGATACGCATTGCGTTTTCACCCGATCCCGATACGATCCACATCACCACGCATTGCATCTCACCCACGAGCACCCACGCTCAACTGCTCCAACACATTCACTTCCTTCTTCCTCCTCTTGACGGCAAACACTCACTCTTCTCAGAAATGGAGTACAGCTATGTAGGTGGAACCAAACACCATCGCTTTCCTTGAATCTAGAGGAAGACGGTCTTGGCCTTGAACACTTGGGGACCCTCGCCTCGCCCCAAAAGGGGTTGGGGTTGGGGGTTGCGTGTCCAAGTTCCACCTTCTTTGCACCCTTCCTTTCTCCACTTCTTCCTCGTTTCGCACTTTTGACCTCTTCCACACCTTCTTTCGCTTCTTCTCCCTTTCGTGACCCGGTGTGGGTGCTTCGGGGGGAGAAACACTGCTCAACACCAGCTCTGAACAAAACAAGGGAGAGAATGAAGAAATGTGTAGAAGCACAAAAATGGGAGGAAAAGGCGGAGGAAGGAAAGGGTACGCATTTGATCTAGGACACAAATATAGCCTTGTCGAACATAAACTGTAGAAAGCAAGTCACACCTTTCCTCACCTCTTAAGTCCAGGTGTGAAGAGGGGGGGACTTCGCAGTATAGTTCGCCATTTGTATCGTCCGCTTGAGCTTCACTAGTTCTCTTCATCACAAAAGCGTCTTCTGCATCCTTTCGAATTCTTATCACGTTCAACCGAGAAATAACTCCATTCCTCACAAAACCAAAAACAAAACGAAAGCAACAAAGAACACGAATGAGAAGGAATGAAAAATGTATGAAACGTTCAATGGGTCACTTGCCACAGAAGCAAAAAAAGGCAATGAAGTGACCTAAATCCTAGTCTCGTAGTCACTCCCCCCGAAGGAGAAATGCTGATCAATCTAGCCTCCGTCTTCAATCGACCAGCCACTGAAGGAGGCTGGCCAATCAAATAATTGGGGCATCAGAGGAAAGTGGGAAATGGGAGAAGAGGGATGGGAAGGGTAATCACAGGCGTCGTCTTCGTCACAAACCGCGCACTCTGTCACCTGCTCTTTTCGAAATTGCATGTACTCCGCTACGCTTCGCTATGCCGTACTAGCACCCTCCAACGCATCTTTAAACTCCTTCGCCCCCTCCACCGCTTTCACTTTCAACCTGAACTGCACCATCTCCTTTCCCTCAAAACCCAAAAACGTGTTCACCGTGCCTTCCAACTTACTCGTCAGCCCCTTATACGTCATAAAGTTAACCGCGACTTTTCCGTTGGCCTCGTTACGCGCAAGTAGGCGATGTTTATTGGTATCGGAATTGTGTTTGAGTTTCGCAATGCAAACGCCTAGGTCTTTCCACGATTTGGTGGCGATATCAAGTTTCCAAATTTTGCAACGGGTGGTGAGGAGGGTGGATTCGGATTCTTCGCCTTCTCCTTCGCCGAGGAGGCCGGAAGAGGTGGGTTGGGTGGGATCGGTGTTGTCTGTGGCGCTATCGTCAGCAGGGGCGGAGTCCGTGGTGCTAGCAGCGGGAGCGGGAGCAGTAGAGGTAGCCGCAGGAGAGGGGGCAGAGAAGCTAAACCCTCCCATAATCGAGCTCGTAGGTTTAGCGGCGGAAGCGCCACCAAAGCTGAATCCTCCACTACCAGCAGCTTTGTTACTAGTGGAAGGCGCCGAAGACTTCGCCGCACCATCAAGGGCTTCAGCCGAAGATGTCGAAGCCTTCTCACCACTCGTTTCGATCTCATACCTGAACTCAAATTTGGGCAGAGCCGCTTGAGCAACCGATTTCATCTCCTCCCTCAGCGTCTTCTCGGCGCTTATCAAAGTAGAAGGTGCTTGAGTTGTCGCTGGAAGTTGCCATTCGAACTTGGGCAGCTTGCTTGCGTCTTCCGACAGTACCTCATCTCGAAGCGAAGACGGAGGAGTGACTGCAGAGGTGCCGGTCGAAGCAGGTGCGGCGGCAGCGGGCTTAGGAGCAGAGAAGCTGAATCCTCCCGAGGCCGGTGGTGCAGCGGCTGGGGCGGAAGTTGGTGCACTTTGGGTTGCAGCTGTGACAGGACTGAAGGAGAATCCGCTCGAAGGTGCAGATGCCGGCGCAGGGGATGGCTTGGAGAACGAAAAGCCACCAGCACTCGGTGCAGGTGCCGCACTCGCTGCCGTCGGGGTACTAGCCTTTGGCGCGCTGAACGAGAACCCTCCCGAGGGCGCGGTCGTCGCTGCTGCTACTGTCGTCTTCGCCGCGGGCGCAGCAGAAGCACCAAAGGTAAAGCTAGGCTGCTTAATAGGAGCTGCTGATGACTTCACAGGCGCGGCTGTCGTCGCCTCCGAATCCGAACTTGGCGAGTCTGGCGCCTGGAACGCAGCCGACAATGGCGAAGGCTTCTTCGGCTTCGACGCCGTATACTGCGGAGGGACCAAGTTGACCGTCGGTGGCTTTGCCGCAGCGGGAGACGGCTTCTGCTGCTCAGACGGCTGCTGCGTCTTGGCCTTCGTAAGCGCCTCCAATCGCCGCTGAACTTCTTCGGTCTTCTGCAACTTGCGTTCCTCCGCAGAGGGCTCCGTCGATGCTGCTGGTGCTGCAACTTGCTCTGGCTTCGGGGCGGAAAGTGCTTTTGCAGTTCGTTGCTGCTCCTCCTCAGCTTGGCCAGCGGCCGCCTTCCTCTTGCTGGCCGAAATCTTGGGGGCAGTACGTTCAATGAGATCGAGAACAGACTCCTTGGGGGGACTTTGCTTCTCTGCTGCTTTGGCCGTCTCTCTTGCTTTAGCACGAGTCAACATTGAGGCACGTGCAGAACGACGGACTGGTGTCTGAGGCGCATCCTCCTCAGTTGAAGACTTCTTGCTCTTTGCCGGCAGCGGCGCACTGGACTGGTATGGGTTGACGAGCTCCGGCTTCGTGGGGGGGCGCACAGGTGGTGTAGTCTTGAGGATATCTTGGATCGCGCTTGCTGTGCGCGTGGGCACCTTGGGCGGGCTCGCTTTCGTTGCTGATGCTGCAGCGGGCTCAGCAGAAGGAGCTGCTCGCTTGAGTGGTGAGCTTGAACTTGTAGTCTTGGAAGGCGAGGCAGCAAGATCCTTAGCCAAAAGACTGCTCTGGCGAGCTTGCTTCTCGTACGTGGGTTCAAATTGCACTGTCTGATCAGACGTCGACGTGCGGTCTTGTGATGATGATGTTGCATTGTTTGCAACAGCGGTACGACGACGTTTTGCATCCTCGGCTCGATCCGCTGCTTCGTCATCATCGCTTGTGGCTACGGCATGCCTCATAAAGTTGGGATCGGTGCTCGACCTTGTCAAGCCTCCTTGTGGCTGCGTTCTGAGCGCCGCAGCGCGCGACGCACTGGCCACCACAGGTCTTCTGCGGCTCAACGAAAGGCCGCTCATACCTGGACCAAGATAGATGGGGCGTCTGCGAGTCGTTGGTGCTGGCGCACCGATGTTGAACTGCGTAGCCGCCGTGGTAGAGGCACGTGGTGCGAGGAACGAAAATGTACTCGAAGAAGCGGGCATTCGACTGGTCCCAGGATGGAAGACGTTACCCATGCTTTGACTCGCCGGCATCGCGGGGGGAGCGATGCTGCTAGCCCGAGACGAAGGCGCAAAGTGGCTTGCAGGCAATGGCGCGTACTGTCGAGCATAGGGAGCCGGAGCAGGGGCAGCAGCGTTGTTGAACTCGGACTCGAGGTTTCGTCCCGTCGACATGCTTTCTTCGATCAACCTGATGCAGCCTTCCACCTCAACTTCGGTCAAACCTCCTTGACCGCCACGTTGCTTTTCGGCGAAGAAGCGAGCAAGCAGATCATAATTGCGCGAGACGGGGCTTGTCTGTGTTGGAGGCGCATACGATGTCGAAGCCAAGGACGTGGATGAGAAAGGCTCTGGCTGTGTGCTTGCAATGTGACGACGCAGACTGGGGGTGACCAGACCGCTGTCGGCCAACGGAAGTGGCTTGGACGGTGCTGTAAGCGAAGAACGAGGTCTTGGGCTGGGCGAACGCGAAACACGTCCTGTTGATGATGCGGGCACATCGAGACCTTTGCGCTTCACAGCGACTTCTGGTGTCAGACCCGTGGAAGCGGCAAAGCCTTCTTCCGCATCTTCGATCATTCGATCCCCTGTACCTACAGCTTCTTCGACATCTTCTAGCTCGGCATGGGTGTTGTTGTTGGAGTCAATCGCTTGCAGCGACTGCTGCTGCTGCGGCTGCTGCTCCTCTTGCTCTTCCGCATCATCAGCCCCACCGAAAGCCGCTGAGCGCTTCGCACGACTGTGCCCACGGAAGGGACTGATCATGGAGAAAATCTCGCGCAACATCATGGGCGAACTCGTCCTGGACGTGGGTGTGCTTGGACCAACGACAGCAAGTGCGGACGATGCTTTGGTAGGTGTCCTTGTGTATGGCGATGCTCGTGTTGGCGTTCTTGATTGCGCCGATGATTTTGTGAGTGCGGAAGTCGAAGAGGACGAAGCGTCATCATTTCGACTGGCAGACGGTCCAGCGGACGTCGCCGCTGCTGCCGCTCTCGTGTGTCTAGACGGGCCCATTTTTGCTGTGTAGCTGTGTGCGTGTGCGTGTACTTCCGTGTGTTCACCGCACTTTGTGGCCGTGGGTGCACGAAGACGAAGTTGTGCCAAGGGAGAACGAATAACAAGGTTGAGAACAACCGCAAATGAAGTGGTGGGTCTTAGTTGACGCACAGATCAGCCGCTGTTCAAAGATTGCCGTCGAGGCAAGCGGAAAGCAGAAGCATTGATCGAGCCCGACTGAAGCACTTCCCTTACGACCGATCGAGGCCTTACCGGTCGTGTTGTCCGTCGAGAGTGATGCTTGAGGATGTTCTTGAAGTACGAATGACGAAGAAGAAAGAAAGCGGAAGCTTCGAATGGAGAAGAGATGACCTTAACTGCGGCTTTGCGATGAGCGCGCTTCTGTGTGTTGATTTTTCGCTGATTTTCTCGAGGCAGCCTGCCAGCTCTTGTGTTGAAATCCTCATCTTCTGATCGTCCAAGATCGCTGATCGCGTGTTCTCAGCACGCTGCGTATTTCCGATTGATCGAATCGCTCTCACAGCGAAGATCTCGCTCGCTCGCTCGCTCGCACGTATGCTAGACCAAGACACATACACTTCAAGCTCTCAAATTCTTAGTCTCACAGATACGCTCGTCGCACCATGTCTCACCTCTTGCAAATGCAGGCATAGTCAAAGTCCGTAGGGGATGAATTGATGCTAGAATGGTGACATTGAAACATGAACATGAAATACTATCAGAGTGAGAGTCACATCAAGTGCTGCTGCTGCCTGCTGCCGTCCCAGCAGAGCTCGACAAGACATCATTGATCGAAGTGCCCTGGAATCCCTCTGCCAGTGCATCAACATGGGTTCCAATCGTCGATCCTCCTGCTTTCTGTTCCTCCAAGATACCGGGAGTGGGAATGGCAAGCGGCGCCGCTCCGGCAGGTAAGCGCTCTGTTGCCTCTGCCGGCAGCTCTTGTGACGGTAATGGCTGCAGCTGGGCTGGCGAGGCCGCGCTGGAAGCGGACACAGGAGGTGTCGAACTGGCTTGTACCATAGACTGCAAAGTATTGCCCTTTCCATCCGCATTGCCAACGGGAGGTGAGCGCGAGCTGAGACCGGTCAGATCGCCAACACCGTCACGGAAGTCACGCCCAACCTTTTGCGAGCGGAGCTGCGAAGAGGTTCGGGACAGGGAGACTGTAGGACTCGCAACGGCGGGGCTCGTAATGGCAGAAGGTGTCGAGGACGATGCAGACGCCGCCGCCGATGTTGACTCGACTTCAGACTTGGGCGCGGGCGATGGTGAAGATGCAAATGGAAGTGTGGGTGCAGCAGCAGCAGCAGCGAGGCCTGTCGTCGCTACGGGGGTCAGTGTCGAGCTGCTTGGTGCTGCAGTGGTCTCGCTTGCGGCACCATCCGCAGTAGGCACGGCTCGCAAAGTGGCGGCACTCGAGCTCGAGACGCTGCCATGGCCTACAGATGGGATCGCGGATGGCACTTCCGTAAGTGGCGTCATGGATGTGAAGCCACTTCCGAAGCCGCCGTCCCTACCGTTGGCGCTGGACGCGGAGCTAGGGTATCGTGATGGTGCTGCCGAGTTGGGTCGAGTAGCTGGTGTGTCAGGTGACGCCATGCCAATCATAGGTCCACCACGAGCCATCAACGCTTGACGAACAACATCAGCGGAAGGCCCCTCCACATCGTCGTCGCTCACCGAAGCCGCCGACTCCGTACCCGAGTCATCGGCACTCGAAACACTGTCACCATCCCATACGTCCTCCTCATCATCGTCATCATCGTCGTCCTCACGGTTGAGCATCTCCTCGATGGTCTGTTCCACTTCTTCGTACTGAGCGCGGAGAATGGCCTGACCCTCCGGAACGCTGCCATCGCGTCCAAGCCACTTGCGTACACCTGTATCGTTACCGTCCTTGTCGAGCACTTTGCTGCGCATGTTGTCAATCTGGTGGAGCGCCAAGCGGTAGGGGTAAAGGTCACGCATGGTGAAAGGTCCGCCGTACTTGGAAACTTCCTTGAGACACTTGGACACCGTCGACAGCTTGTTGCTGATGGGCATGAGCTCCTCCGAGATAGGCTCTGACGAGGCAACAAGACGGTAGATGAGACCGTAGCATCGACGCAGCAAGTACAGAAGTACAAGTTGACCTTCTGGCTGCTTGCCTTCCGAATCGACAAACTTGCCATTGACACGCAAACGGTCAATCTCCTTGAGCGTCACCTGGTAGTTCCACAGATCCGTTTCTCGCAGTGTCCATCGGTGGGTCAAGACCAAATGCTCGAGTTGCGACTTGATTTCGACGAGTCGGTCGTAGATAGGCTGCAGCGTCATAGGAACTTCGTCGTTGCGTACGGTCATGTCGTGACAGATCTCGAAGCATTCCTCCAACAATCCAACCAGGATAGCCTGACCTGCGGGCACCGAGCTTCCTCCTGGACCCAAGAACTTGCCGTCGACACGCTTGGCATCGATTTTTCGCAACTCTTCCTGTAATTGCTTGATCTCTGCCCTAGCCGGCTTGGGCTTTGCCGCTGCTGCCGCGAGTGCACGTCGAATCGAAATGATCTTCTGATGAATAGGCACTAGCTCGACGGAGAGAACCTTGAGCGAGCCCTCCAGCTTGCGAACCGTCTTTTCGCAGACTTCGAGCTTGCGTGTCATGAGTTTGGTGAGTTGTGGTGGATGACGACCGCCCTCGCCGTCCTTTCGAATAATCTCACGGAGTTCGGAAAGGCGCGAGCCGAATGGCTGCAGATCCGCCTCGGTATAGATACCGGACTCTTGAAGATGGTCGAGCAACTGCTTCATACAGCCGAGTTGCGAGAACGTGGCGGGACTCTCTCGACTGCGTCCGATAGTGAGGAAAAAGAGACTGAGCAGCGAAAAGACGTCATTGAGTGTGGTGTCGACACGGTTTTGTGAGAGAACAGGCGAGTCGTCGGTGCCGTTGGTATCGGCCTGGTCTCGTTGGTCGTGATGATCGGAGGTGGAGCTGGCAGTGGATGCGGCTTGCGCATTTGCTTGCTGCTCGTCACGGACAGCGTTGAGTTTGGTCACCTGCTTGATGACCTGTTGATATAGTTGTTGTACATCGTGAGATCGAATGAACTCGGAACTGTCCTTCTTGAGCGCAGTTAACCTATTACGGATGTTGATGAGCGACTCGAGGATGGGCAGCTCCTCATGTGGGATACTGGACATGCCCGACATGATGACTCGAGTTTCTGCGAAAAGCCTCGGTTGTCGTTATGGTGCTCGGATGATGTGTCTGCGTGAGCAAATGTGTGGAGGAGGCTGCCGTATAAGCGATTACGTCCTGTTGAGCGTTGCTTCGCAGTAGCAGGCAGGAATACCAAGGCTTGATGGAGTAAGAAGCACAGGTGATCAGAGCAGAAGCAACTGCTGGCGACTGAGCCTTTGACGCGTGCCTCGGCCTTGGAAGATGGTGAAAGCAAGTCGGCAGTCGACGAACAAGGGCGGCAAGTATAGCAAACTGCAAAGTCCACGGAACGAAGGAGCGAGTGAAATGAAGTCGATCTTTCCTCTCGCCAAGGTCTTTGCAGTCGAAAGTTGCGTGGCTTTGTCGAAGTGAATGTGAGAGTGAAATGATGTGATGACAGCGAATGTGATAGTTGGATGGCTAAGCCGCGGAGGTTCCAAACGACATGTTTCGATGATAACCGTTCTCAACCATTTCAACCGCGCTCTTTCGCTTTGCTGGGCTCGATTGCTTCCAGAACGCTCTCACTCTTGCCGCCTCACACCCTTGTGTGCCTTTGTGTGTGCTCACGCTTGGACGCCGACGGACAGAGCTCAGTTTGTGCATTTGACCCTTATCCTCTTGACGCCCCGTGCCCAATTTCTGTTATTTTTGGTTTATTTTTTTCGGATTTATTCGACGCGAGTGAAATGCACGGCCTTTCCGAGTTTCTTGATGACATGAAGCTGCGTTTCTCTCACACCACAACTTTGCTTGACATCTGGACGCTGAAGAACAATGCACCGAACAATCCCTGACAGGTTTACCTCAAGATCACTGTGTGGTAGGCCATCACAAGCAGGATTCAAGAAGTATCGAACAGAAAGAACAATGTGCATGTCTGATTGACTGGAACGGAAAAGAGTGTGAATAATGTATAGGAATGGTCCGTGACATAGACAAAGGAACGGCCAAGGGACGCCATGAACAGGGAAGAGTCGAAGGCAGTCTATGACTTTGACATCAACCGCTCGACCTTTTCTGCTTCTCCTTCTCACGGCGCTTGGCGTTCTTTTTGCGGTTCTGCTGCTTCTTCTTGTCGTTGCCGCTCAGTGTCCCGCTGTTGGCCAGATCCGAACCGGAAGGTGAGTCGTCCTGCAACGAAGGTGAGCTGGTTCCACTGTGGCTTCCGTTGGTTGGCTGTACTGACTCGACGCTGAGGATACCATCTTTACCATTGGCTTCGTTGCTTGTGGTGTCTGGCTGGGTCTTCTTTGCCAATTCAGCGGCAGCTTGGACTTCGGCTTGACTTGGAGCAGCAATGGTCTCATCGGTACCCTTCGCGATGGCGGAGGATGATGATGATGCTACGTCTTTGCTGCCATTAGTATGAGCGTCTGTTGCGACATCCTCCTTTGCCAACTCACCATCCTTGAGCGGGTTCTCTGGCTCGCCCGTGACAGCAGGAGGCACAATGCCAAGCAGACCTGGCTGTGCTTCAGCGTCTTTCTGCGCATCCGCGTTGTCCGCCTTGGCACCATCTTCGACTTGACGAGACGCTTCTTGGGCAGCTGCAGCCGCTTCCTGCTCCTTCTGCGTCTTGATCTGTTGCTCCCACATCTGACTGTACAGTCCCCGCTTGGCGATCAAATCGGCGTGCGAGCCAACCTCAACAACACGACCTGCATCCATGACGATGATGTTGTCGCAGTTAATGATGGTCGACAGGCGATGTGCGATGGTCAAGCTGGAGCGTCCTTGCATGAGATTGTTGAGTGCAGACTGCAGCTGACGCTCGGTTTGGCTGTCAAGTGCTGAAGTGGCCTCATCGAGTAGCAAGATGGGTGGGTTCTTGAGGATCGTACGAGCAATAGCAACTCGTTGTTTCTCGCCACCGGAGAGACGCACGCCGCGTTCGCCGACGACAGTACCGTAACCTTCGGGGAAAGTCTGGATGCGGTCGTGAATCTGAGCAGCGAGCGCGGCGGCTTCGACAGCCTCGTCGGATGCTTTTGTGTCGCCGTACAGGATGTTGGTGCGGATGTCATTGTTGAAGAGTGAAGGTTCCTGGGGTACGACGCCGATCGCGCGGCGAAGGGATCGCTGCGTGACATTGCGAATGTCCTGGCCATCGATAAGAATGCGACCCGACTGAATGTCGTAGAAGCGGTACAGCAGACGCAGCACCGACGACTTGCCTGCACCAGATTCACCGACAAGGGCGACACTCGAATGACGGTCGATCTTAAAGCTGAGACCCTTGAGCGCCTCAACCTTGCCGTCGTACGAGAACCTTACGTCCTGGAACTCGATGACACCGTCTGTGACGACGAGGTCCTTGGCATCTGGCAGATCCTTGACTTCGGTCTTTTCCTCGAGCAGCGTCATGAGCTTGTCGGTGTCCACGAGATTCTGCTGCACGACACGGTAGAGAGTGCCGAGCATCGAAAGAGGCTGGTAGACTTGCTGGAGGTAGGTAACAAAGACAACGAATTGCGAGCTGGTGGTCTCTCCTCGAACGACGCTGCCTGCAACCAGCATGATGGTGAACAAAGTACCGAAAGCCAAGATGAGGTTCTGCACCATGTTGAGCATGTTGAGACTGCCAATCACCTTGAACTCGGCCTTTTGGTAGTCCTGAAGAGCGCTGCGGAAGCGTTCGGCTTCGTAAGATTCGTTCGAGTAACACTTGACGGTCTCCCAGTTCATAAGAACATCCGCCGAGATGGCACGACAGATCGAGTCTTTGTTATTCATGGCACGACGAAGACCTGTGCGCCACGTGGTGAGCTGAACACTGGTCCACGTGTAAGCGACCATGACGACGAAGAGCGCAACGCCGATGGCGGCGCTGAAGGTACGAGTCATGTAGATCATGGCGACAAAGATGTCGATGAAGACAGGTAGCAAGTTGAAGAGGAGGTATTGGAAGAAGTTGTTGATAGCGCTGCCTCTGTCGAGAATTCTGAGCACTTCACCGGTCTTCTTTTTGGTGTGGAACGACATGCTGAGGTTGAGCAGATGCTCGAAAGCCATCATGCTCATCATACGGTCCGAGTACTGCTCGACGGGCACCCACAAGATGTTTTGAAGTACGCTCAGCAAGCTTCCTGAGCCTTGCAACATTTTGAGACCGGCGTAGAAAATGACATCCCACCAAGGAGATGCGCCCGTTGAGAGATCGTCGACAAGCTTACCGAGTGCCAACGGCGTGAAGAAGTTGACGACACGAGCGGCGAAGAGTAGAACGACACATGCCACTGCAATGAGCTGGAGCTTGACGGACTTGGATGGCCAAAGGTACGGGAAGAGGAATCGAATGCGGTAGAGGAAGACCTTGAACGTAGGAGGTGGTGGCTGTGCAGCAACAGTGAGACCCATGGAAGCATTAGGATCACGGCTGGGAGTGTGGGTGCCAGAGGTAGCGGCTGACTTTTTGGCAGCCGTAGCGCTTGTTCCGTTACCGTCAGTTCCTGTTGCGCCGTACGAAGGGGTAGTTGAGGAGCCCGGTGCCTGGAGAAGACGAGTGGACTCGCTGTTCGCTGGAGCTGAGCGAGGCTGCGAGGAAGAAGAAGAAGGTCCAGCCGAAATGGCAGCAGCGGCCGCCTCTGCTTGGTTGGCAAGATCAGCTGCGCGGACGAATCGAACTCGGTCCCAAGACAGTGCAAGGATGAGTGTCGGGTATAGCAGCATTAGTCGGAGGATGATGAGACTGAGCTGGGCGATGTCCCAACGACTTGCAGAAGGGAGGTCCTGTCGATTCAAAGGGAGCAAGTAAAGCACAAGCAAGGCAATGTCGGTAGTTGCACCTGCGAACGCAGACCATCCAGACTTTCCTCTGCCGTATTTGCCTCTTCCACGTTCCTTCTCCTCCCACAAGGCGGCAATGACGACGGCACCCCATCCGAGGAGACCACCAAGGGCTTGAATGTCGACAGCTCCCCAGAGAACAAGATCAGGTTGCCATGCTTGTGGTGGAATGACAGCGCGAAGGATGATGAAGACACTCGAGATGAAGAAGCTTCCAGCTAGGCAGAGCTGCGTAGCCTGTGTCAGGAAGCGGCGACGAGATCGTACTGGTACGATGACGGGGGTCGGTTGAGGTGGTTCGTCACGTTGGCCGTCATCCTCCCTGTCCGCTTCGGCACGAAGCTGTTCGTACTCGGATCGTCGAGGGCTTCGAATGTGAGCAAGAAAGACTTTTGAAGGACCAAGTAGAACCGAGAACAGAGCGATAAGAAGGATGGCAGCCGGTTGAAGAATGCGAAGAGCCGTCAGGAAAGCATCGTAGTCAGCGGGAGTTGGTCTGGCATCGAGCCATGGCTGCGCTGATGTCGGTGTCGCCATCGCTGCTGTGAGAGCCGCCGCTTGGCTTCAGATGCTAATCCGATAATCTGTAGTGACAGTGTAGAAGATTCGATGGGTCGGATGGGAAGATACGCTAGCAGTGGAGTCAAAGCTGTTGTTGTCTCCTCGAGTCTGACGAGCTGTGTGACATTTGCATATTTGCTGAGCAAGCGGACTTTTCTCTCTCTGTGAAGCATCAATAATTCAGACTCGCGTGTGTCGTCCAATTTCGTGCTTTTGTGTTCTGCTCGCTTAGCTTCCCACACCCACAGCTCCACCTGCATCAAGCGATTTTGGTGTTGCTCTTTCCACTTTGTTCCTTCTTCCGGAAGCCGCGTTCCTCGATTGCGCGATTTTGGCTGCCTTCGGATGTTGCTAAGCATCATACTGCAGCCGCTTCCACTGTTGGCGGCATTCCTGGCCTCGACCTTTCATTGAATTAACATAAATTTGCTTCAATGGCCTCAAGGGCTTCATACAGCGGGAACGATGAAGCGACTAAAGCTTCCGCTCACTGAGCACCTGAATTGACAATCGCGATGCTTGTTATCAGATCTCGAATTTTTGATCATCCTGAAGGGACCGCCCGATGATCGGCGTTGCATGTTCTAACCAAGATCGGCTGAACAGCGTTGATAATTTGGCACGGGCCAACTCGCAGTAAGCAACGTCACACAGACCGGCGGCTGCAGCGGCACTGCTTTCTGGAACGCAAGGCTGCCGAGAATCTGCGAAGGTGTTGTGTTCCTGATGCGAAAGGGTCTGCACGTTGACAGCGAGAAGCCTTTGCTTGAGCAACTCCGACAACCCATTGTGCAGTGCAGCAACGTTCTCTTCGTATTGTGCTTATTCTCGCGCCTCTGTTCTGCCTTCGCACTGTGGCTTCTGTGTCGTGTTCCCAATCAGATTTGGGCCGCCGAGCTTCTCCTGGTCTCCCACCACCACTTACTCTTTCGATACTCCATCTACAAATTTTCGCAAAGATGGCTCCTCAAGGTGACGCTGCCAACGACAGGCCAGCCAAGAAACTCAAAGCTGACGATGGCCTCCAGCACGAAGATGAGTCCGAAGCTCATCGCATCTTCCGTTCCCACCCTGGTCACAATGGAAACCGCCGAGCCTCCGCTATTGTCAGCTCTGATGTCTACGCCGCAGCCGATTCGGCCAAAAAAGAGCTGACCAACCCTCAAGCTGCCGTGAGTGAACGATTCCCCGCGATCGAACACCCCGGTTCCACCGGTGTCATCTACGTCACTGACCGAGCTACCAGCAACGGCTTCTACTACGGTAACCCCGAATGGGCTAACATGGGCCAAGGCGCTCCCGAAGTGGGCAACATCGAAGGTGGTCATCCTCGTGATCTTCACTTTGACTTGAGTCAATTCGGCGAAGGAGTACACGAGTATGCGCCCAACACGGGAACCATGGCTTTGCGAAAGGCCGTTGCCAATTACTACAACCAAACCTTCCGTCAGAATCAGCCCAAGAAGTTTGATCACAGCAATGTTTGCATCGTTCCCGGTGGAAGGGCTGGTATGACCCGTCTCGCTGCTGTTATCGGCAACGTCAACTGCGGCTACCAGCTCCCCGAATACACCAGCTACGAAAGCATGCTGAGTGCGTTCAAGTCACTCGTCCCCATCCCTACTGTCTTGTCCGAGGAAGATCGGTACAAGCTCAGCACCGAAGATCTGCGCAAAGAGATCAAGGGTCGAGGATTGAGTGCTATGATCATGTCCAACCCACGCAACCCTACTGGCATGCTGATCGAGGGAGAAGAGCTCAAAGCGCTTGTCGAAACATCCAAGGAACTTGGCTGTACCATTTTGCTCGATGAGTTCTACTCGTGGTACATGCACGAAGGTCCACTCGGCCGTGCCAATTCCGCTGCTGAGCACATTGACGACATCAACGAGACTCCCGTTGTCATGATCGATGGCTTGACCAAAGGATTCCGTCTCCCCGGCTGGAGAGTTTGCTGGGTTGTCGGACCAAAAGACATCATCACGGCGCTCAACCAATCCGGTTCCTTCCTCGACGGCGGTACATCCCACCCAATGCAATGCATGGCTCTACCCATGCTCGAAATCGAACGCTGCAACCAAGATCGTATCGCTTTACAAAAGTTGTTCCGACACAAACGTCAACATGTTCTCGCTCGACTCAAGAAGATGGGTCTTGAAGTCAAAGTTGAACCCCAAGGCACTTTCTACATCTGGCTCTCCCTCGCCGCTCTACCTCCCCCGCTCAACTCGGGACTGGTCATGTTCGAAGAACTTCTCCGCGAAAAAACCATCGTTGTACCAGGTGTAGCGTTCGACATCAACCCAGCTCATAGGAGAAACATTGTTCACAGCCCCTGTGAAAAGTTTATCAGGATTTCATACGGTCCCGAAATGTCACAGATCGACCGCGGGCTGGACGCTCTCGAAAGAGTCATTCAGAAAGCCAATCCCAACCACGCAGACAATGCCAAATTGGGCAAAGGTTTCGCTCCAACAAAAGAGGCTCACGCTGATGTGAAGCACGACTAGAAATGTTCCTAGCTTTTGTATGCTTCGCAATGTCAATCTTCAAGCTCAACCTCTTCTCTTTGCTCCCGTGGATCTGTCTGACACAGACACTTGAGACCAATTCTCGAGAATCGTCAACACTCTTCTTTGATCTGTGCTGAAAGTTTTGCTAAGATTTCTACGACGACTACAGGCTGCAGTACAAAACGTTGCGCCCTCCTAGCGACCTACGAGAGCTTATTCGCCTTCTTATAAAGCGAATCAATCACATTTCCAACATGCTTCAACGTATCCAACGTAACCCCATACGTCTTATCCTCCACTGGTTGATCATACACCACCAAACATCCCGCACCTTGGTCCAAAATACCGTAGAACACCTTATCCAAGATCATCTGACTCAACTTAACCTCTACCTCCCTGACCGGTTGTCTGACCTCCTTTGCGATATGAGCGATCTCGACCCTCGAGTACGGTTCGATGACACGGAGCAGATTTTGCTCCAGAAGGGTATCGTACAGTGCCGAAAGGTGGTTCTTGACGATAGGATCGTTCGACAATTCGTCCTTGTAGGTCCTTAGTGCTTGTTCAAAGCCTTCCAAGCTCCTATCCTCGTGAGCTTTTGCAACGGATTTCATAGCTTCGACGTCCTTACCAGCGTACTTGACGGCGTGCTTTCCGGCAATAATACTGTTCACATCCTCCGAAAGGTTAAGCATAATCTTGCACAACAACATGTACTTGAGCGCCAAGGGTGCACGTGCGTCATCTTGCAAAGCGAAACCCTCGAGCGTTTCAAAGAAGTACGAATAAGCAGTCGTGTAATCCTTATCCTCAGCATGAAGCACACCGGCTTGCATATCCAACTGAGCTTGAAGGGTTGGTGGACAGTAAATCGAATTGGCAGCTGTTCGGGCCGATGTGAGCGCCGCTTTGGCTTTAGGCAAGTTCGAAATGGCATGGTTGACTTTCGACTCGAGCAAGTGAACTTCAGTGAGAATCATCTTGTCGTCAAGCTTCTTGAGTTCGCGCAACAACGAGTCGATAAGAGGCAACGCTTCGCGGTAGTTCTTGTTTTCAAAGTACAGACCAATGAGCTTCGTCTCCAAGTTCTGCTTCAAGAAGATTCGCTTTTCGGATTTGGCCCACTCTGCATTCTCCTTTGCAACCTGGATCTGAGTCTGCTGGCTGCCAGGAATGTCGCCGAAGTAGTCGATGAGTTTGCGGACAAGTTTGGCGGTCTTAGCTTTGGCAATGGAGCTCATGAATGTGCGAGAAGAGCGTACTGTCTCGGCGAGTGCATCGGCATTCTTGGAGTCACGGTAGAGCTCTCCGAGACGCAAAAGAGCGGCTTCTTGCTCTTTGAGGAAAGCATCGTCGGTGGAGGTGGACTGGCTCGAGAGAATAGACTTGAGAATGCGCTCGCCTTCCTGGGTGTTGCCCGCCTTAATGGCCTCGTCTGCCTGTGCTACTGTCTGTGGTGCGGTCATCCTGCTCTATATTCGGTCGGAGGTATGCAGTCTCGGGAAAGGTCGTTCCAGCTCTTCAGACGTGTTGGAGTCGATTTGTGTATCGTATGATCCAGTTGTCTTAGAAAGGAAGCTCTTTGTCAAAATGAGTGCGTGGGTGCCTGCTTTCGACGAGAATGAACGGAAATGGTCAAGTGTGAGCTCGAAACAGGCGAAGTACGTAGAAGAGGATGTTCGGAAAGGTGATTTTCGTCTCGTGGTGAGTCTCGCTAGTGCGTAGTGATGAGGTGATGAACAGATAAACGGGTGTAGCTGTTGGGAAGTACGAAGGAACAGCGCAAAGGCAAGCATGCACTTTGCTTCTTAGGTGTTACGCGTCAGATGGCTCAAGCTCAGTTTCCCTTCAATCAACCAACACTGCTGGTCTGCTGCCGCGAATTTCAACTGAACCGTGATCGAGCCACCTTTCCTCCACACAGGCAATTTTAATTTCATGTTACGCCTTCTAGGACTAACACTCTGTTTCCTGTAGCCAGCCTCTCGATGGCAGACTCTCCGTCCTTCGGGTCAATCTATCGAAGCACACGTAGAAGCAAGTGTCGCATACCACACCCCGGCTCTACGAAGCTGTATACGGAGGAACACAATCCACAGCGTGCTCAACAAGTGGATCTGTGGAACGTTTTGCATTCGAGCAGCGGTTAAAGATATGAAGCTTACAGACCGCTCGACCAACTCCATTCACGCACGCCTCTCTCGGCGAACAATCCCCTCGCCAAATCCTCATTCTTGACCTGCCTCCTGTACGCCTCGAGCTTCTTCTCATTCTCCTTGTCTCCCCCTTCTCCTTTGTATGGATGCAGCACGCTGCCTGCTTGGTTCGCACCAGCGGACAAAACGCGGTAGGCTTCAATGGCACTGTGGACGTGGTCAGGATGACTCAATCCGACCAAAGTGCGCAGTTGGGGACCTTTGCCGTCCTTGTGTGGGATCTCTGAGCCACGAATACCGTATGTAAGGGCTGTGAGGGTGAGCGAGTCGCCTTGGGAAGTGAGGATCGAGCTGGCTTCTTTCGTGGCTGCTTGCAGAGCCGAGCTCGCAGGATGCCAGGGTGGAGGATTGCCATCGGTGAGCAAGCCCATAGAGAAAGGCGAACCGTTGAGTAGTAGTGGAGCTTTCCAAATCAGTTCCTCGAGGGAAGCTTCGCCCAAAGAGCCGCGTGGGTCGGCAGCAAAGAGCTCCTTCCATCCCTCCAGCACGTCAGAGTGCAAGCAATGGTTCGAATAATTCAACACCACATCCAGTGGCCTGTATGGCGCAGTTGTCGCTACCAACCTCGACAATCGCAACAACACCGGCAGAGGGTAGCCCGAAATACCAACGCGCTTGATCACTCCTTCATCTTTGAGCTTGAACAGCGTTCTGATGGCCTCCAAGAACCTTTCGTCTCCTTTACCGTGAACTTTGGAAGCAGCTTCGATGTTCGATGCCAATCCTAACGACTGCAGTACCTGTTCCCTCGTTTGTGACGACCCGACTTGACTGGGCACCACCAAGCCGGAAACGATCCCGCTCTCCCACCCGCTTTCATGACTGCGTCCCACCTGCTCGCACACAAATTCAGCATCATGCGTCAACGCCACATCCAAATACTCCGTCCCTAACCTCCTACAACTTCCCCTTACACTACTTTCGATCTTCTCTGCACTATAGTCGAATTGTGCCTTCTCTGGTCCATACCTTCCGCACTTTGTAATAATGTAGTACGACTCTCTCGGAAACTCGGGTGCCAACCTCCTCAAAATGTTACCCAGCGTAAACTCGGAGGGGAAATAGTAGGGTGAAGTGTCGAAGGCGTTGATACCGTATCGTAGGGCAAGACGGACTGTGCGAATGGGTAAGTCGGAAGCGAGCGTTTCAGCGTTGTTGTACATTTCGTGACCAAAGACGCCGCCGCCAAAGATGATGGGTGAGGCATCGGTGGCGAGGTCCCCTGCGCCTTGGGAGAGGTTGTTTGGGGTGTTGATCGCCGTTTGACGCCAAGGTGCTAGGCCGCCGACGAGTTCATCTTCGACGAGCGAATCGAGAGCGGGTTGCTGAGGGAAGTCCGAGTTGCTTGGCTCGACCGAGGGATAGACCGGCATCTTGAGGTGCTGATGGAGCTGATAATATTTGCTATGTTAACTGCGAGTGGGGCTAGGGTGTTGCGGGCTATGAAGCTTCGGAGAGTGTCAAGTGGAAGCAAACAACACGCTGTGGGATCGTCCGAGACTATTGCTGTACCTTTTGGTAGTCAGATCTTGCACGAGATCAATCAGTACGAGCTATGGTTGTACACAAGATAGAGATGTTGAACTGTCAATGGTGGACGAAGCCCTCGCCGAGGATGGATGGACGGAGGATGGATGGACGGAGGATGGATGGACGGAGGATGGATGGACGGAGGATGGATGGACGGAGGATGGATGGACGGGTTGAAGTTTCTCTCCCCCCCACTTTGCAGACCAACACGCCAATACACGAACGCACGCAAAGGATCGACGTGGACATGCACACCGACGACCGGAAATCTCCATTTCCGCATGAGCCTCGTGGCTCGGCTCGCCTGGAAATTTGGCCGATTCCATTTCAACTTCTCAGCTCGGTCAAGTCAGGGTCGTATGTTCAAGCATCTCAATCAAATACGGCAGTACTCACAAGACTGTCATGTACATGCTTCACAGACGACGCAACAATTAGGAGAAACAAGAGTATTGATTTTAGAGAACAAAGATAAGTGCTGCCAGGTTGCGGCACAACAAGAGGAGTAGGCTCGCCCCAAACGACAATGAAGTCACGAACTGAGCAGCTTAGAGAGTGTCAGCATCGTCAGTGTCGTGGCCGAGCTGCTTGTTCTCCTCAAGCGGCTCAGGGCTAGCGACAGTGGTAGCAGAAGGTTCCTCCTCAGCCAGGGCAGATCCTACCTCTGGCTTGCCGAAGGCTTTGGCTTTGGGCGCAGCGCCAACACCAGGCGTGCTGGGAACAGTGCCAATTAGAGGCGTACTCTTGAATCGACTGATACGAGTGCCCGAAGGTGTGTTGCTGCGACTGACATCGCCGCTTGCACTGCGCTCGTTGGATAAGGTGGTTGTACGGCCACGCAACAAGCTCTCACCGACAATGGCAGTGGCAATGGTTCCATCGGGTGCTTGGTGGCGGATCACAACAGGCTTGTTGGCACGCGGCGCAACGATCGTGGGCTCATCATTACCAGCGAGGCCAGTGGCTGGACCAGGAGAGACGGGGCGCGAGCCAGGACGAGAGGGAGGTCGCGACGTGGCACGAGACTCACGTGGATCGGTCACATCGAAGGGGAAATGAACGCCCTCGCTCTTGTGATCGGTAGCTTTGACAGTCGGCATCACCTCGCTGCTCTCCGTGATCGGCGTCGGCGGTGCCGCGACAGTTTCGGAAGGAGGCATGACGTTGGTCTCGGTCTCCTTCTGGCTGGCGCTACGACCAAGCTTGAAGCGGGGAAGGTTGACCTTCGGGCTGGTGGGCAGCTTCAAGATCGAACTAGGCAGCTGAACCTCGTCAGCGTCGCTGGGCGTCTCGACTTTCTTGTCGACCATCTCCTTGTGACCTGGACTGGGAGGAGGGCTGATCTGAGCAAAGTTTTGCTCGACCTCAGAGTCGTACTCATCAAGGATTTCCTCGCCGATCAACTCCTCGAGCACATCTTCAAGGGTGATGATACCGATGGGAACGTCGCGCTGAGCCATCTCGGTAGCCACAGCGCTTGCATCAACATCGTCATCGAAAGCCTCGGCGGGCAGGTCGAGTGAGCCTTGCTTTTCGTGATCATGATGGTGTCGACGAAGGTGACGAGTCCAGAAGCTTGACTTCTTGATGGCCTGATCATCCAGCTGCTTCTCTTCGTCAATGTTACCCAGCGTCTCGATGCGAGCGGCGGTACCGGAGCGTGCAACGGCCTGCGCCTTGCGAGGATCATTGTCGCCGCCGAGGTCAACGAAAGAACCGGGCGACGAGTGGCGGGTGCGGGACGAGACGATGGCAAGGTGCGATCGACCTTCCTGAAAGACGTTGAGCAGGTTGAGCAAGGGTTCGTCGGCCGGAATGGTGGGCAGAGCGTTGATGACCATGTCGCGAACAGGGGTTTCATCCTCGGGGTCAAGCAATACACACTGCTTGACGAGGAGCGCACCAATGATCTTCTTGCGCTTGATGGTGGTTGTCGAGACACCTGTTGCCGACTTCTCAGGTACAGCACCTGAAGTGGCGGGCGAGGCCACGGTCGAGTCGCGCGAGGTGACGTTGGTCAGAGTAGACTCCTTCTCGTTGACGACACTGCCTTCAAGGGTGCGCTGGTCATCGATGGAGTTCTTGGTCTGAGTGCCGCTCGCCTTGCGGCTTAGGGCGCTCAAGAAGCCTCCACGGATGGGCGTCAGGGTGCCACTGCCACCTCGAGCACGGTTGACGGGGATCTCGATCTCTTGGTAGACTGGGATACGCGAGTGACCTGAGCTGACGATCTGCTGGAGGGTGTCATAGCCAAGCTTGGACTCGATCGAGATCATGAAGACGCTGTCGATAGGAGTCATGGCCTGCTTGACCACCTTGCCTTGAAGATCGAGAGCACCACCGACAATGGTGACGGTGTCATTGTTGAGGTCACCTCGTCCGGCAGCAGCAGCATGCATGTTGACGAGCTCCTTTAGCTCAGATCGTCTGTAGACGATACCAGAGTGAGGTCCAAGAGCTTTGTGCAGGATTCGCGAAACGGGGTAGGCGATAGGCCAGAGGATGAAAATGACGACTCGGGTCAAGGGAGCCAACTTGGCACCGATAGCGAGACCGTAACGAGAGCAGACCGACTGAGGAATGAGCTCGGCGAAGATGACGACCAGCACGATACTGACAATGACAGCCTGTACACCACCTCCGAGGAGAGGGTCGGCGATGATGGGAAGCGTTTCGTTGGTGATCATGTTGGCGATCAGAAGCGTGGTAAGGAGGAGATGGCCGTCCTTACGAATTGGCATGATCCTGTCGGCGTATTCTTTCTGCTTTGGAGTGCCTTGAAGAGATAGTACCTGCAATTGAGTCTCGTCGAGCGACATATAGCCTAGAGTGAGACCGGCGAAGAGACCTGAAAGCACGACAAGGACCGGAATCAGGATACCATAGGCGGCCTTTTGTCCGGTGGACAGATGAGTCTCGCCGCACTTCTTTTCGCCATTGTTTGGCTCAGCTCGCTTCCAGAAGCGGAAGCTGGACGAGTTGGGCTTGCCATCCAGAGCAAGCGCTGCGTCTTCAACGTAGTTGCTGCTGGATGCCGCGGACTGTCGCTGGAGCGAAAGACGATGATAGAGATCATCGAGGAAGGCCTGAGACTGAAGAGCCTTGTCGTGTCGAGTCTCATCATGGATCCATCGTAGGATGTCGTCGGTTGAGAAAGAAGTGGGGAGGTGCAAGTCAACATCGGAAGGCCGTGCGTCAGGAGCACGACCCTGAGCGGCAGAGGTCATGAGTCGATCATCGTGGGCTATGAAGGAAGCCGCAACGTTCGAGTAGGGAACTTCGACACTGGCTTGGGGCTGGTTGAAAGAGGTCGGGAGGACGTAAGCCTGGGCGGGAAGAGCACTAGTGGCTACGAACAACACAACACTACAGAGAAGAACGAGGACGTAGTTGAACGACGATCGGGCTCGGATTGCAGTAGAGGTAGAAGAGGGGCGGCGAGGCGATTGGCGGCGGTTGGTGAAGCAGGCGGACCAGTTGCTGCTGAAAGGCGATGGGTTTAAGGCTCTACAATCATCAAGTTCAGGGCCATCATTTGCGGGACACTCCATTCGCGTTGGGTGTTGGGAGAGGAGCGAGAGATAACAACCGCGTGCGGTGTGGTGATGCGTAGTTGAGTTGAATGAATGGTCACGGACGAAGCTGTGACGTAAAGTTGTTTGTGATTGAGTTGGTGGTGGTGTCAGACTCAGATAGAGACGATGCCAAGAGATGCGGGGAACAGTTGGAAAGGAAGCGAGGTGTGCTCAGCTCGAGTTATATATCGGATAGCCTGCGCTGTGGTTTATCTGATTCAAGACTGCGAAAGAAGAGCGGTGAAAGAGTCAAAGTGCGCGCGCGCACAGTATAGGTTGGCTGTGAATGCGGTGCAGTATGGCAGTGTGGACATGGCAAAGAAGCGGAGCAGCGTCACGTTCGAGGAACCCTGCAGCGGGTGTGTTGCAGCGATTTTGGCTTGAGCTGCGCAGATTCAAGACTGAGTTTTGGTGTTCTAGAGCGGCATTCAAACACAGGAGATCGAGTTCGAGTTGGCATCGTCAGACGAGCTGAGCGCGCGCGCGCAATGTCGCTGTCAAAGAGGCGTTCGTTCACTTGGTTTAGTCTAATCTGATTCTGAGTCGAGATTTGCGGTCTTTTTTTCATGATCATACTGCACACCGCAGAAGAGGCTGCTAAGGCTCGGCTGTTCCGGCTAGACACGCTAAAGGCTTGAGAATCCGCAGGTCGGCAGAAAGGCATCAGCTAAGTCAACGGCGGTTCCAGCCGCGGCGCCGTTTCATCGTGTCTTGGCATGCAATTGAACAGTGACGTGCCTCCTCCACACCATTCTTCGCTATGATGATCAGGCGAGCCGGGCTTGGCAGCGATCTTTTCCGAAACTGACACTCATGCAGTGCCTTTCAAGACAATTGCCGAGGGTTTTATGGCCGCTCACCATCCCGCCTGTATTGGAAGTCACCTTCCTCAATACACTCAAGTTGGAAGCGAAGAATACGTATGCTGTGTGCAGAAACTTCGGTTGGCAAGCATTGAGGTGTGACAACAAGCCTTACTGTGGAGACATCCACGACGCTTGGCTGTGCGGTTATGATTTCCGAAATTCATTTTGGATTTGTCGCTGCGTCAATGCTGTGCTCTGCTGTGCTATTTTTCGCTGCGACGCTAGTAAAGCTAGCCCGGCGTCGGTTAAACCTTAGCGTAAATGATCTCAAAAGCGCGCACTCAGTTACCGAATCGTATGGCGAAATGGCGAGAGCGGAGTTTGCCTGCGATCCAACGTCGTCGTCACAGACACGTTTGTCTTCCGCGCGTTCCAATTCGATGATGACGTTACGACGCCATTGATGCCCTCAATGCCACCTTTCAATCGCTCATTCGCTCATCGCTCATCGGCAATACCTGTTCGGCATTTCACCTTCGTCTCTGTTGACAGATACAAGGGTCCATTACCCGAAATAAGTCTTCTGTCACTGGAAGAAGGGGATTCTTTCTCGATGGCCATGATCGTGTGATCTCAAACTCGGTCATGTCACCGAAATGACCGCCTTGGAACGAGGAAGCCGCATCGATCTAACAACCTCGATATGGGTTTCAAAGGACCCTTTGGCGGATTGAGTGGCCCCTCGTCATCGATGGACATGCTTCGATGCTGTGTGCCACAAGTGCTCGTCTGAAAGCTGGCAAGGCATGTGGTCTTTGTTGATTGTTCATGGCTTGCCGTTGCTGCCGATGCCGTGACAATCAGCGACTTGCGCCTGATGCTGTCGTTATCGAGGCCTTCAACAGGTCGGTAGTGAAACGGTCGGTGATCGTTTCTGCAAACACCCAAACAAAAAGAAAGGGTCAGCATCCCATGAAGAGCTTGCAGTGACGGTTAAGTCGAAGGAACTCACTCTTGTTTGGGCCCCAAGCCGAGCCAGACGTCCCGGTTGCTGCTTTGTATACCTCTGGTCTTTCTGTGTAGTCGAAGCCGGCATTCCTTGTCGGAGAGGGTTCATGGTCAGTATAATGCTTTCGGCTCCTTCTTACAGCGCCGCTTCTTTCCGCTTCTTTCTGCGCTGCTGAACAGTGTACTCACGAGCTTCAGGAATCGCCTTGTTAGTGGTGCTCGAGTGGACGGCCTTCCACCTGCCTTGCAGCCAAGCCTCTGCTTCGCTAGAGTCGAAGCCATTGCTTCCCACTACACTTGAGCTGCCTTTCGCACTGTTGGATTTGGCCCCGAGATCGGCTCCAGACATGGCTGCCGCCGCAATGGCCGCTGATGTTGACTGCATGTTTGGTGAGTTGCAAGTGACCGAGACAAGATGATAAGTGTGGGATGGATATCGCAAAAGCCAAAAAAATAAAACTAGATGGCCCGAGAGCGCGTCTCGCGAAGTCTGCAACGCCGAGAAAAGCAACACACAAGCAAGGGTCTCACTTTGCATCACGTTGAGCTCAGATTGTCGCAACCTCATCAAAGGTCATCACGGTTGACGTTGTCCGCTCGTCTCAAGGAGAGTAGACATGTCCAGTCATTCGCACGGATGCAACAGCATTTGCGTGAACGACGGCTTTATGTTTTATTGTGGGGTGGTGTAGTATGCAAGTGAGTCTGTTGACGCTGAGACCTGATCTGGATTCTAGATGATCAAGCTGTGGATTCTGATGCGTGCATCAACGCTATCAACATGGTGTAGATGCTTCAGGGCAGCTTTTTATTTGGGTATCTGTGATCTCTGCCTACGCGGACTGAAGTGTTGTTACGAGCCTGTGCGAGCACAACGAGAAGCATGCAAGAGGAACCGCAATGGTCAGTATCACAGCTTTTGAGCCAGATCAACCTCAACAGAAACAGCATGTTCTATTGTACTTACCAATCAAGACCTTCTTCAAGACCTTCGCCTTTGGTTGCGCAACACTTGTGTATAGACCACTGACGATCTTTCAATTCGCTCAGCCCGAGCCTCTCGCTGACCTCGCCCTCGTTCAATGCACCTGGCAAATCCTGCTTGTTGGCGAAGACGAGTAGCTTCGAGTCTTTGAGCTCTTCTTCTGAAAGCATGGCTAGCAACTCTGCTTTTGCTGTGCTGAGTCGTTCTGTATCGGACGAGTCGATGACGTAGATGATGGCTGATGTGTTGGCGTAGTAGCACCTCCAGTATGGTCTGTGGACGGCAATCATGATGGTTGGTGACGAGCGAGAGGAAAAGTCAGCGTGAAGCTCGGAGACTGGTGCCAAAATGCAACAATGATGTGAACAAGACTTACCGAATCGATGTTTGTCCACCCAAATCCCAGACTTGAAACTTGATGTTCTTATATGTGACTGTCTCTACGTTGAAGCCGATCGTAGGAATGGTAGATACGACCTCGCCAATTTGCAGTCGATACAAGATGGTCGTCTTACCAGCACTGTCAAGTCCAAGCATAAGTATCCTAACCTCTTCGTTCTTATTCCAAAACGCCAACTTGGAGAACATTGAAGAGAATGTGACACCCATATTGACGGTTTCGTAGCGTGCGCAAGATCCTGTAGGGTCTACCTAGAGCGTCTGTCTGTGATCTTGTCCCTGTGAAGAGCTCTGAAGAGATGCTGACCCTACCGTAAACCTCTGTGCGCCTGTTGAAAGTTGATGTGAAGAATCGTGCCAAGGTTCGACCTCGTCCCAGACACGGCCCAGCTTTCGTGAAGGCGGTAGCTGTCCAAAGCGCAGGTTCTTGCTATTCGCTGGGGAAACGAGCTTCGACCTTGATGAAGTACTGCTTGTCGAGAGCTCGAACAAATTTGCTTCCAAGAAGTGGTAGATGTGTCCTTCAGGTGCGTTCGTTGGATTGTGCGAGA
>JAXQGJ010000559.1:0-14190 GCA_037039655.1 Pseudozyma sp. M118-08B | reverse complement strand
AACGCTGTTGCTTCCTCGGGTGAGGGTGGTGGTGGTAGTGAAGCTCAAGAGGTGATGTATAGGAGGATGGATCGGGCGAGAGAGGCTAAACTCTGGTGTCTCTTGGGCGATCTCGAACCGTCTTCTGCCCTATCGCACTATTCGAAGGCTTGGCAAGTCTCTGCTTCGTCCTCTGCTCGCGCAGCCCGAAGTCTCGCCGGTGTACACTTTACACAGTCCGACTTTGGTCAAGCTAGCAAGTGGCTCAAATACGCCCTCAAGATCAACCCGCTCTATACTCGATCGTGGTTCATCTTGGGATGCTGCTACATGCGTTTGGAGAAATGGAAGGAGGCAGCACAGTGTTTCAGGCGCTGCACGGCGCTGGATGATGAGGATATGGAAAGTTGGAATAATCTGGCGAGTTGTTATTTGAGGATGGTGGAGAGTGCCAGTACTTCGGCGGGGAGTGATGCTTTAGGGATTGAAAGGATGGGTGCGCAAGGTGGATTGCCGGATATCTTGGAGGCGGAGGAAGAAGCGGATCGTGTTTGGGACGATACGGGATCGCGTGATGATGGCGAAGAGGATGAAGGGTTGAGCGATTGGAGTGGCAGCTCCAGGTCGGATTCAGGAGTGGAAGTTTCTTCGAGCAGCGAATCCGAAGCTGGCAGCGACACGACCGAAACTGAAACCGAAAGTGGTCTTCCTGACCCCGGTCAGCCAGGCATCGCCTCTCGAAGCCGTTCCAACGCCGCCAGTGCTACCACCGCCTACTCGCTCAAACTCCTTGCCCACCGCTCTCTGCAACAATCCCTACGATTCGCACACGACAATTGGCGCGTGTGGTTCAACTACATGGTAGTCTGCATCGACGTCGGCTACTTTCTCGAAGCAACACGTGCCATGGTACGCGTTACCGAGATCCAGACGCGCAACAAGAACAGTGACGTTGAAAAAGCCAAGACGGTCGATCTCGGTGTACTTTCGCGACTCGTCGAAGCCGTTGTACGCACGCCACGGGCAGAGTTGGAAGCCGAAACGCTCGCCAAAGTAGAAGCCTTTGAGCAGGACAAACGAGAATACGACCAACTGCCTCCATCGCAACAATCGGATAAAGCACCGCTTGCGCCCAAACTCGACCCGAATTCCGGCCTGGGGCTTTACCCAGCCGTACGCAAGTTGTTTGACGAAACGCTGCTCGCTTGCATCTCGACCAGTTCGCCCATCTGGAAGCTTTACTCTCGCCTTCTGCTGTGGAACGGTGAACGTCGACGTGCGGTACAGCACGCTTTGCTCAATGGCTACAATTCGGCTTTTAATGCAGCTCTCACGAACGAAGATGGGTTGGGAGACATCAATCAAGATAAGGCAAGGTTCGTTGCGGTATTGCACGATCTGAGGAATCTAGTGGACGCATTGCTGGATCTGAGCGAAGAGAAGGGAAGAGAAGGGAAGGAGGAGGAAGGGGCGCCAAAGCCCAAGTTCCAAGCGAGGAGCTTGGTGAGGACTTTTTTGGCAAAGACGAGAACGGCGTGGGATCAAGAGCCCGAGTATGAGGAGGCGAAGGAATTGTTGGAGTCTCTGAAGGGCTGAGAAGCGTGCGCAAGAAGAATGTGATTGATTCATGGTGGTTGAAATTAGTACATTGCGAAAGAGTCTGCTGTGTCATATATGTGTGTGTGAATGTGTGGTATCCAAAGAGTGGTAAAGCTGGTGGGCAGCAGATTGAGTACGTATGTGTATTTGGTGGGCCGTATTTCAATTAAGTCATCAAAAGCCAGGCAGCGCTTAGAGGAGGAAGCATCCACTGCTGAGTAGCGCCACGAGCAACGCGATGCATGGCAGCAGCGCTACATTTGCATTCCACCCCACCGCCATGGAAGCTACTGCTGCGTTTGCATTTCTCGAACTTGTCGCACTGGGTCCAACGCTGCTACTGCTTGATGAGCTAGTTGTAGTGGACGAAGCACTGGAGCTTGTGGTAGTCGAAGAAGAGCTCGTAGCGCTACTGCTTGACGAAGAGGCACTCGAGGATGAGGTCATTGAGGAGGAAGAAGAGGCAGTGTTGACCGAGGTAAAGGAGAACGTGAGGGGGCTGCCGAGGGTGGCAGCTGCGTCGGTGGATCTTTGGGAAGAGGAAGTAGAAGATGATGTGGCTGATGAATTGCCGGATACGAGGGAGGAGGTGGGGGATGAAGATGTCGCCGATGCAGTGTTGGATGAAGAGGAGCCTTGAGCAAGCGCTGATGTGGAGAGCAGTGCGACCAGGCAGAGCAACACCGCGGTAGAGGTGGTTGTGAGATGAATTCGAACCATTGTTATTGCAACGCGAACCAAGGTGTGAGTTGCTGACGAGGAGTGATATGAAGTGATGATGATGTCGTCGTTGTGAGAAGAAGTATGAACGACGAACAGTCAATGCTTGGGCACGATGATGCTTCTTGTGCAAAGAGGCTGCCAAGCGTTTTACGTCTGCTTAGAACCAAAACCGGAGTCTCAAATTTGACAGCTTTTGTGCTGCTTGTGCAAGTATCTCTTTCCCCCGCCAGCGCAGATCATTTCTCTAGTTCAACCCTCTTTTCGACCCTTGGAAACGGTCAACTTTTCTCCTTTTCGGAATTGTGTTCCAGCAGCAGCAGCAAAAGCGCGTCATAGCCTCGTTTCTGTTTGCGAAATTCCCCGTTCCTGAAATTCCAGCTTGGTCTAACATTCTTATTCGAAAAGTCCAGTGGTGGTTGCCGGGCGAGTGAATGTGGTGCAGCAGAGAAGAAGGAGAGGATCAAAAAGGTACAGCCGAGAAAGGCGCTCTGCGGTGGTCTGCCGATCCCTTGGACAGCTGCGTCAAGGATGCCGACCGGCCACTCAACCATTCATTGACTAATGCGCCCAGGCCAAGTCAACGCCGCGTGACCTTTTGCGAGTTCTTCTTGTCGCTCTAAAGCCTTGTCGCTCTTCCATCGTTCTTCCCTTGAACCTTCAACCATCATCACACTCTTTTGTCAACACACTCGCTCGCAACACGCGCCTCAAGTCACCCGACACTTGTACACGCAAGAGGACTCAAAATCTGCGCATTTGAGACTTCATTTTGCGGCTCCATTCCCACCCACTAAACGCGCTAACCCCTGTTTCTTCCACGTCAGAAGCGCTTCTTTCTGTCTCTTCAGACAACCACGCCCACACGCACAACAGATCTCTTTCACTTCTGCACTCTCCACCCCATCATTCCCTTGATTGATCACGAGCGACAACGACCAAAATGGATTCGGCCAAGATCTTCGCTTTGGGCCTGACGGCTGGTCTTGCCATCCACGTTTATTTGCGCAACACCAGCAGCAAGACGGAGCAGAAGGAGGGCGCTCACGAGGAAGCGGCAGGCTCAATAGCCAAGGCCGGATCCAGCAGCAAGAAGAACAAGAATAAGAAAAAGAGTAAGGATAGCGCTCCCGCTCCCACCGCCTCTGCTGCGGCTGCTGTTAAGGCGGTGGTAGAGCAGGTCAAGGAAGAAGTCAAGACCGTACCTGCAACGAGCACAGCTTCAGCATCAGCGACCGCGGCAGCGGGGAAGAAGAACAAGAAGAAACAGCAAAAGGCGCAGCAGCAACCTTCTGCTTCTGCTTCCGCCGCCGCTGCCCCAGGGGATGAGACCTACGCCGAGGTAGCCTCCGAACCTGTCCCTGCTCAGCAAGGATTGAACAACCAGACGGTTCGAGCTAAAGCGGATGCCGCACAGACCGCTTTCACCGCTTCATTGGGCGATATGCGCGATGCAGAGGTCGACCCTTTGCCTTCTGGCTACAGCTCGGTTGCGCGAATCCCTGCGCCAGCTCAAGAGGCTGAGAAGCCAAAGTTGAGCAAAAAGGAGGTAGATGAAGGATGGTCTTCGGTTGGAAGCGGTGGTGCTGCCAAGGTCAACAGTGTTCCAGCTAATGGCGCCAAGGCGAACGGCAGCGCGCCGAAAACCGGCGGATATGCGGCAATCGCATCCAACAATCCTTTCGCTGCGCTCCCCGACGACGCGACTACTTCTTCCGTCCGACGTATCCCTGCTTCCAAACCCACTTCATCCTCGAACGCTAGTGGTGGGTGGACAGTCGCCTCATCAACGAAGCCGCGCGCTAACGGCACCTTCTCCAATGGCAACCTCAACACCAATACCGCAGAGACAAAAAAACAACGTTCCAATGCCAACAAGACCAACGCTAAAAAAGCTGCGAAAGAAGAAGCCGATCGTCTACAGGCCGAACGTTTGGCTGCCCACCGAAGAGAGCAGGCCAATGCAGCGGCTAAGGAGAGGGAGGCGGCGAGGAGGCCTGCGCCTAAGAGTGTACCAGGAAGTGCCAAGGTGAACAGTGCCAAGGCTAGCGTTGACTTGAATGGGAGGTTGGTTTGGGATTGAGCGCGCGGTTCCCCGGCCAATAGAGGAGAGAAGAGAAGGGTGAGAGGAGGGCAAGGGAGAGAAGTAGGTGTAGGATTCGGGTTACGACCATGCACTGAGACGAAGAAATCTCAAGTTTTAGCACCACACGAAAGAAGATACCGACGAAAAACGCCCCAAAGCGTACCGTACTGTGAATATGCTGGCTTTGTGATTATGTGACTACAACTCGTTATGGAGCAAAAGATGCTCTTCTTGATTCTCCTGTTCTTGCGAATCGTCAGAATTGTTCCGACAGCGCACTTCAACTTTTTGTATCGCAAAAGCTTCTTTCCACCCCAACTTCCCCACTAATGCCCAGCTTTCGATTAGGTGATCCATGTCGACGTGCCATGTAAAGCTTTCTACCTTGATCAGTTCAACATTCCCTCTTTCCGATCGTGCTTCTTCCTGGAGCGCTGGGACGATCCAACTGGGAGCGTAGATCCACGTGTTTTGCGTGCAATCTCGGCTCGCCTCAGAGAGGACGAAGGAGGGCGAGACGGAGCCGTCCCAGTGCTCAACATTCGATTGGGTTCGTTTGTTCGGGAGAATGTGGTAGGGGACGTTGAAGGTACGGTAGATAAGATGGTTTTGTCGGAGGTTATGCTGGTTAGAGAGCGAACGGTCGATGGAGAAGAGTGTTGGTAGGAGTGCCGCTTGGTGGAGGAAGGAGAAGAGGATAAGCTGTAAGAAGTGTTGGATAACGTGGAGGGTGAGAAGGGCGCGAGTGAGTTTGGGGCGAAGAGTGAAGTAGGGTGATTGAAGGGCGTATGCCATGATGATGGTTGAAGGCAAAGCGAGGGCGAGGAGGAATCGAGGTTCTTGATGGGGCGAGAGGGAGAGCATGAAGAGGGAGAATAGGATTATGCTAAAGCATAAGCCGACGGCGACGGGCTCAATGTCGATGACCTCGTCCTCTGCGTCTTCCTGCTCACCCCGCGCTGCGTCGAAAGTTGAAGATGCCCCTGGAGTTTTCGTTGCTGTGTCCAGTGCTGTGGAAGTCTGGACGGCATGCTCCACCGCCTTGCGGTCCTCCTCCTCTTCCTTTGGACTCGCATGCAATTGTGCCGCTTCTGTCGTGCTACCACCCCGTGTAGCTCTTGAGCGCTGATACAGGTTGCTGGCAAAGAGCCAGCCATATATGGCAAGCACCACACAGTTGCCCAATCCAACGATCATGGGCATATTCACCACGGCATGCAGCCATCTCGGATGCAATCCATGCTGAGCCACATTCTCCGACTTCATATTGTACAGCAGCGCGTTGATCGGTGGCACCACCCAATTTGTCCCCCACAGTGTTGCAACTTTGATGCCGTTCTTCTGGCCCGTCCGTGTATAGTGTTCCGTTTCGGCGCCTGTGCGCAGCCACAACATCCCCAGCACACCCACGAGCCCTGCAGCTATTGATCTGAGTGCTGCTTTGCTGTATCCTTCCGCGATGATGCGAGTGTAGAAGTACGCCAAGAATGTGAGCGGTGGAAGGGCAAAAAAGGCGAAAGTGAAGCGGCAGAAGAAGCCGTCTACGGCGAAGAACGCAACCGTGAAGCTCTCGAACCATCCCCAAGCTCCTTCGCGCCTGTACCATGTACGCTTCTGGTAGAGAGAAAGGATGTGGATGAGAAGCAAAGCGAGAAAGTTGGCTTCGTGCGAATTGCTGAATGGACGAACGAGGAAGGTCGTTGCTGCTGTGGAGGATGCGTAGAGGCAGAGGATGTATCGCGTTGTTTCAGGGGGGAAGAGGCTGGCTATTGAACAATCAACGAACAGGGTCCAGACCAAGACGCTCGCTCGAGGTACCAAGAACATGATCCGACCATTCAAGAGGCCACCGAAGCGGTTGTAGACGGTGAAGAGAAAGGGCTGTGCCAGCAATTGTGTGTAGAGTGAAGAAAGCGAGCGGAGAGCTTGGTCGGGTCGCCATTCCCAAGGTACACGAGCTTCAATGCCGATCGTGCTAAGACCATGGTAGGCTTCGCCGGATTGCATCCACTCGTCAGGATGAATATATCCATAGCCGAAAAAGGCGCTGTAGCATCGAAGGGCGAGAAGCGAAAGATAGATTTGGCCACATCGTGTGCGCGGGTCCAAGACGCTGAGTCGATCCCTTGCTGAAGGGGCCGACATCTTTCACTCTTCCTGCAATAACATGGGTAGAACCACAACGGAGCAGACGAAGGCTATTGAAGTCGTTGCCTCAAGGTGGGTAAGCGAAAATGCGTTCTCCACATCTTGGTCAACCTCGAGAAGATGATGTTCAAGGGTCCTCACACAAAGAATTGGGACGTGCGAGAGAGACAAGAAATAAAGTGTTAATTGTCAGCGCCTAATTTGGCTGAGTCGCGCGCGTGTGTTGCGTGCAATTTACGCGTCAGAAGTTCCGCGAGACCGACACTCCGGACTTTTTGTGCTCCACACGATCTGGCCTTGTTCTCTCCTTCTTCCTACTCTATCACATTAATCTCTGTCGAGCAGACACACAACGAGAAACGAATATGGACGAAGAAGATCCAGGACTCCAGTTCTTCCCAGACGGTAACGTCGATCTCTACGGCACTCTCGGTGTAGCGAAAGAGGCAACGCAGGAGGAAATCAAGAAGGCATATAAGAAGTGAGTCTTCAACCTTTACCCTGCCTTTAGTCCATGCTATGCTTGCAACGCTGACCACTTCACATTCTTCTGTCCCTGGTGAACAGGCTTGCGCTCAAATTCCACCCCGACAAAGTGCTCTCTAGCACCTCCTCCTCCAGTGCCGAAGATGCTATCCAACAGTTCCAAAAGATTGGCTTTGCCTACGCTGTTCTTTCGGACGAAGTCCGACGACGCAAATTCGACAACACCGGATCTACCAAGGAGCTGATGTTCGGCGAAGGCGATGCTGATTTCGACTGGAACGAATACTTCAAAGAGCTCTGGACGGGTGAAGTCTCGCGTCAAACCCTCGACGATTTCAAGAAAAAGTACCAAAACTCGGACGAAGAGAAGGAAGACATTTTCGCAGCGTACGAAGAGACAGAAGGAGACTTGGCAGCCATCTTTGACCATGTACCCTGCTGCGAGTTCCTTGCTGACGAAGACAGATTTATAAAGATCATCGATGCAGCGATAAAGGATGGCGAGCTGAAGGAGACGCCTAAATGGAAGAAGAGCAAGAAGGACGATGCGGGGAGGAACGCGTTACGACAAAAGGCAAAGGGTGAGGCTGCAGAAGCGGAGAAGTTGGCCAAAGAGCTAGGCGTATGGGACGATCTCTTTGGGTCTGGGAAGGGCAAAGGTAAGCCTGCTAAAGCTGCTGGCTCAAAGAATGGTGCTGCTGCGAATGGGAAGGGCAAAGGCTCGAAATCAGCCAAAGCGAAAGCAGCTGATGACGGCGATGACGATCTCCGTGGTCTTGCAGCTCTCATTCAACGCAAGAACCAGAACCGCGCATCACAGTTCGACGACATGATCGCGAAGCTCGAAGCCAAAGCTGGAGTCAAGGAGAAACGTCCTAGTGATGAAGAGTTTGATCGCATCCAGGCCGAGATGATGGCACGTAAGAATGGAAGCGGCAAGGAGAATGGCGGTAAGCGCGCTGCTGCGACCACTGCCGGTGCATCGTCGAAGAAGAGGAGCAAAAAGTGAAGCCCATGTACACTGTCATGCTCTTGCAATCTGTATTTGTAACCGTCTTCTACTGTATATGGCTGTGTGCAGGTATGCGATGCTTTGCTGTTGCGGACTATGTTGAGCGCCAAATTTCTATTTGTGTTAGACCTAATGAGCCTTACTTTGCGTGGTTATGTCAGCGATGCTCAGCAAACGAAGAACAGGGTGAGTGAGCGCACGTGACGCGTGCCAATGAGCAAGGTCTTGCGAAGAAGTCGGATTTTTTCGTAAGAGAGCCAATCCGCTGCTACATTCTTCCACAGCGAGAGGTCGTACCGGCTACAGTTGCATTCGATCTCACCATTAGTGTCATCGTCATTATCATCTCCACACCATTCCAGCAACCACATCATCGGACCACCTACAGCCCTGTACTAGACATCTGCTTCGATTAGAGTAGATTAGGAGGGCAAGAAGCGCGGTCTCGTCATGGTCGCCTCTGCGCTTTTTCAGGCTGTAGCTCGAGCCAGCACGGCTTCGAGTTCGTCTTTTGCACTTGCATCTTCGTCTCGTATCACAACAGCGGCTGCTCTTCGCAGCTCCAATATCAGCATTCGATCGTTGCAAACTGTATCATCGACAACACAAGTAACCAGTGCATCTTTGATCGCTTCTACTACAACCATCACAGCAGATGCACCGATCCGCCAAACACGAAAAGAACGTAGGACAGCAATCAAGCAGCAACGTAAAGACGCTAAGCGTCGTATTGCCGAATCTTCCGTCTCTGCACGACTCGGTGTATCGACGACTACCACTTCGCCGTTTGTTCGAAAGGATCGACAGTTCAAGACGTACAAACCGATCACTCGATCCATTCGATGGTTGCGTCAACCGTTGAATGAGCATTTGCACAAGGGGAAACCTGAACGTGCGCTGACGATTGCTAAGCGTAGTACGGCGGGTAGGAATCATCATGGACATGTGACGGTGAGAGGTAGGGGCGGAGGTCACAAGAGGAGGATTCGTTTGGTTGATTTTTACAGATGGGAGGCGGGTGAGCAGGAGGTGTTGAGGATCGAGTATGATCCTGGAAGGAGTGCGCATATTGCACTTGTGGAACACAGGGACAGTAAGAAGAAGAGTTACATCCTGGCACCAGATGGCCTGAGGGCGGGTGATACGGTGCAAAGTTACAGGTTGGGAATCCAGGGTCAGGGTTCGGTCAAGGCGAGCAACGTTGTGGATGAAGTGGTTAGTGTTGCCGACGCAATCGGATTGTCGACGGATCCAGCTGCACCCCAGACTGCTGCTGCTCCTTCGACTAGCACTGCCAGTGGTAGCGGTGCCGGAAGCAACCTCGATCTCGGTATTTTCCGTACACAGGCTATCCGACCAGGCAACTTTTTGCCGCTCAACCTCATCCCCATTGGAACTACGATCCACTCGATCACTATGAACCCCATGGGTCCCGCCAAAATGGTCCGCTCCGCCGGCACATTCGGTCAACTGGTCGCCTTCTCCGGTCGTTCCGGCGCTGGTGACTCCCACGCCCAAGTCCGCCTGCAGTCCGGAGAAGTGCGTCTCATCCCATCCAACTGCTGCGCTGCCATCGGCACTGTTAGTAACAAGGACCACCAGCATCGAAGACTCGGTAAAGCAGGTCGAAGCAGATGGCTAGGCAGACGACCCAAGGTCAGAGGTGTTGCCATGAACGCTTGCGATCACCCTCACGGTGGTGGACGTGGTAAGAGTAAGAGTAACATGCATCCTCGATCGATCTATGGTCACTTGACCAAAGGTGCTAGGACGAGAAAGCCCGGAACTAGGGGTGCCAACATGATGGTTATTCGTGAGAGGCCGCGTAGGAACGGAAAGCGTCTTGGCAAGCCTTAGAACAGTTAGTCAGGGGGAGAGCGTGTATCAAAAGTATCGCCAGCATCACCTTTTCAATGCCACAGTATCATCATTCTGTTTCGCTTACCGCCGTATACGTGAGTTCTCAAGGGTGAGCTTTTTCGTGAAGTAAGACGCTCGACGGAGGTCTCGTCAGTCCCGTTCCGGCAGACGTGCGTTTCCACGGTACTGCCATCTTCTGGTTAAGATCAAGTGTGGCGCCAAAATTCAAGTGTGAGTGGCGCAGGGTACATATCTCGGCCATAGCGCGCTTGACAGCCAGTACAGATTTCATGCGCAGATCCAAGTTAGTGGCGCCAACGAACCTTCCCTCGCTAAAGTTACTGTGCTTTGCAGTGATCGGGGTCCGAAGGGGAGGTGAATGTGTGGGAAGGGCGCAAGGAATGTCCTCCGCAGTAGGTACATACCAAAGAAGCGGTACTGTGGAGCGTTTTGATGCGTGGACCTGCGAGCGTTTGGCTCATTTCTGAACCTTCCTCTGCTGCTTTCGTCGGCACCTTCCCACTTGTGTCGGGTGCGAACATGCGAAGGCGCTTTCGACGCTGCCTTGTCACACTCTATGAAGCGGCACACCGAGATCGGGGTGGGTTGAGAAGCCCGATTCGATACGATCTTCTTCCCTTCTCATGGACACTGTATTGCACCTTGACAGCTGCACGCCCTTCGAATGTGCTCTTTGGCTGCAGTCGTGCTTTTCTGTGCAGATTGGAACGCTATGCACGCCCTAACGGTGCACGTCTGCACGTCTTGCACACCATCATAGGGGATAGGGCTCAGGTTACAACCTGCAGTTTTCTTCGCTGCAGCATGCTTGTGCGCGTGCCTTGTTCCATTCCCTCTACCATGGCATTATGAGGAACGGCACCGAGGAAAGTACAATATGAAGCTTGCCAGAACCGAGACAGTTATACTACCACTCAGTCAGCGGTGGCAGAGACGTCGACAATTCAGGGGAGGCAGCAAGAAGAGCCCAAGTCCAAATGACAAAACAGCTTGATTATGTCCACTAGAGCCGAACTTTCTTCCTATCATTCCTGGCTTCGGAAATCTCTTATCTAAAAGACCGAAAGGCGGCAACACGGGACCGCTTAATGGATGTTGAATTTCACGTCTTCCCTACCCTTCTCCGTCGTATCGAAAGCAAGCAGTGATTGTTGTTTGTTTTCCACGCACAAGACACGGACGATTGACAGGCGGAGTTGAGTTTGGGGGTATTCTAGACTTGGTGCAGCGGCTTCGCGGAAAGGAACGAATAAAGTCGATAAAGCGTGTTGATGTCGGAGTTTTGATGTCAACTTCGCTAAACACGAGGTCCAATTTTTTTCTTCTTCTGTTTTCGCATGCTACGCTAAGAAGATAGCGAAAGTACTCCTGCTGAGGTGTGTGTGCGGTAGGAGCTTTCACTTTGCGCATGCTCTCATACCAGGCGTGCATTTGGCAATGGGGCGTGGGTGGGTTTGAAAGCACATTGCGAATGCACAGGTCGCGAGGGTTGCGTTGCTTTGAAACCCGCCCACCGCTCACAATGGGGCCCAACTTTGTGTGACACTTGCAAGGCACAATGAAGCACAATGAAGCATACGAATGGAGAAGGTCAAGAAGGGGGCCTCTGCCGGCTGGCGCTGGTGACATTCTTAGCTTGGAAGAGGAGTAGTCGAAGGAGAGGATGTCGGCAGCCGAGGAATCTTTTCTTGGATCGCCTTTGCGTGATGAGATGCAGAAGCGAGGTTTGACAGCACATCGTCACATACAAACACTGAGACATTTTTGTTCAAAAAAAAAAAAAAACAAAAACAAGAACAAAAAAAAACAAATGGAACAGTGATGTTGTGAAACGCCGCATTGCACGCACGCACGCATGTCAACAAAGAAAGAAGGCTGTATTTGCATGTTGCACAAGGAAAGAGTGTGTCAAGAGGAGGAAGAGCATGAATCTTGCATAGGCGTGCGTCGAGCTGCGTTTGATTTGGAAAGTAACTGAAGGAAAAGCGGAGGGGCGGGGATCGACGCTATGATCGACGCTATGTTCCCTGGGGCTGGTGCAGGGCTCGTATGAAGACATACACCCCCTTGCATACCATCCCACTCGCTGTTGCCGCCTTTCGTGGAAGGTTGGTTCCTGCCGCAAGCTCAACCAAGACACTTTCAAAGCCACCTGTTGCACACAGCCACCATCAATAAACCGACATAGCTCAACCTCAGGTTGCAACATACTTTACTGTACACTCTACTGAAACATTGCCAGAGCCACAGGTTGTCTTTGTCACCTTTCAGCGACAGCTTACTTCTGCATCGCAACCACAAACTTCAACAGGAGCTCGAGCAGGCTGCACTATCCTCGCTCGACGACGAGAACAGCGAACTTCGTCTCAGAAGCACGCTTTCACTCATCAACGTGGTTCTCAGATGGGGAATACGCACCATTGAGTAGTCATCAGAACATCATCCTTCGCCCCTCTCCTACCACCTCCTCGAGCTATTCTGCCCAACATGGTCGTCGCAATTCGTGATCAGCAGCAGCCAACAAAGAAGTCTAAGCTTTCGCTCTTCCGGTTGGGCAAATCAAGCAAATCATCCAATGTCACCAACAACGGCACTATGCCTCGAAATGCCGACATAAATGCTTCGACGCCTAGACAACTACCCACAAGCACCTCAACAGCAGTAGCAGCCGGATCTGTCCACTATCAATACCCCGAGTCTTCCAACTTGCCTCGAAACTACGATCACTGGTCATCCTCTTCGTCTTCCGAAAACGTCGTTAGCTGCGGAAGCGCGATGCAGCAGAGCTACAGTCAATGGTCACTCGCTTCATCCGGCTCTCTCACCCATTCGTTAACGCACCTCCAAACGCAAGCACCATCGCATTCGAGGCAAAGATCGCACTTCAGCATCCCTGATGTCATTGTCACCACCTGTGGCGATTCGGACGACGAAGACGGCGGCGGAGAAGGCGCGACAGGTGGGGTGATCGTGGAAGTTCAGATCCCGGCGAACAAGCGACGATCGTACGTGCTACGCTCCAGCACGGGAGAAGAAACTCAGCGTACCACTAACGAGAAGAAATCGAACTGCAGCAGCGGCGGCAGTAGCGGCAGTCGTAGACCACTCGTTTTGGCACCCTTGATCAAGTTCAACGCGGGTGAGATCGAAGCTGCGGGCATGAGAGGTATGTCTCGCAGCGGCTCGGAGCCTAGTAGTTTGAACGGTAAGGTTGAATCACCGACAACTTCGTCGGCTAGCAGCAGCCTATCCAAAGCCAGCACCACCAAAAAAGCGGGTCGAAAAGCCAGCTTCCCCTCGCTCTTCAGTCGCAAAAGTCTGGACTCCACTAAGAGCCAAGATGAGCCATCGATGCCTTTCACCCCGACTTCGCCGGATGGCAAGTCTTTCTTCGCTCCTCACGACACCACGCATTTCGAACTGCCTACCCCTCCTATCACGCCCACCTCACCGTTCTCTGTCAACCCTCTGAGCAAGAAGGAGCTCAAAGCGAGGGCCAAAGAAGAGTTGGCGCTCATCAAAGAATTGGAGAAAGTGGACAGGTTGGTTAAGCAACACGACGTCAAGGCTCGCAAGGCGCAGGAGAAAGCCGAGGCCAAGGAGAGGAAGCGTGCTGCCAAGCTGGCTCAGGCGAATGCCGAGTTTTTTGGATCCGAAAGGGAGAGCGTGGAGAAGGGGAGGAGAACGGTGTTTCAAGCGTCGACGAAGGTGGGAGATTTGGGAAGGCGAACGAGTGTAAGAGCGGGCGAGAGGAGAGGTTCGGAGCCTACCCTCAGCAACGTTTCGGCAACGAAAGCTGGTGATGCTAGGCTGCCTTTCAGTGTCGATTTGCCAGCTAGCGACCGAGCGCCATTCTCTGAACCTCGTGCAGCTCCTCGACCAACTCTCACACGTGAAACGAGGCAAGTTTCATCTTCGCAACAACAACGACTACCACCGCAAAGACCTTCGCGTCCAGCCCCTGCGCCGCCTCTCACGCTCAACATCGCCGATACTACTACCGGCGTCGTCGTTGATGGAGCGGACGCATTCAACTTCGATTCCGCCGAAACAAGTATGGGCGAAGACCTCGACGATACCCCCCAAGACTGGTCTCATTTCACCACGCCCAACTTTACCGCTGGTCCTTTACCTAGTCTTATCAATCCTTCGGGTACGGGGAGTACCCTTGCGTCTAGTCAGCTGGAGTACGAAGATGACCGCTGATCCTATGAAGTATAAGATTAAAGCACATAAAATTGTAGTCACATTTGAGTCTACGATTGAAGAAAGAGCATTT
>JAXQGJ010000558.1:0-12825 GCA_037039655.1 Pseudozyma sp. M118-08B | reverse complement strand
AGCTACAGCACCTGTCAATCAAGAGCAGTTTTTCGGCCGTTAGAAAGGGCCAAAATCGGTCAATTAACTTTCCGTTGGCCTCCTCCCACCACACGCCAAGTTGCCGAGGCGCAACGCTCAAGCTGACAATAACCGGCGATTTCCGAAGCGTTGCGCCTTGGCATCACTACCGCCCTGTGTCCCTTGCAATGTTGCACGAGGTCGTCAGATATCAACCACATGCTCTACACGGATGAGTGATTGCAGCTGCGGCTACTTGACAACGATTTCTCTTGGCGTTTAGCCAGCTCCTCGGCGCCGGATTGAGTCGTCTTCGTTTTCTTTACCTCTAAATTTCCCGCACGTATAGTTAGCTTAATCAGCTATCGACATTCCGTTGGAGTTCCATGTTGAGGCCTAACCACCCCGTTCGCCTTAGTTAAACTTGGGGGGAACCGAAACCGGCGAAAAAAGCGTGCGAAAAGAAAATCAAAATTGCGGGGGAGGGGAGCCCGGCTGGCTCACTCATAGTCGTGCCTCGGTCTCCAAAACGCAAAGATGAGCTGGAACGAGGCTCGACAAAGGCGAAAGGGTGAATGTGAATGATGGAAAGAGTATGGATTTCCGCCGCCGTGCGTTTCCGATTCCGAAAATTGAGGGGAGCGGGCGAGGGTTGCGAGGAACCAGATCAGCAAAAGAGAAGAAAATAGCCGAGAATGCCACTTGCTCTCCCGCAGTACAGTAGCACGCGTACATATCCGGTGTCCATTTTATTGTTTTTTTGACAGCGTCATGTTGCCGGATCAGCGCGGCGGGGCGGCTAAAAAAGGGTCCCATGAATGAAATTTCACATGGTGTGCCTTTTTTAGCGGCGCCGATCCTTGTGTCACATCACTTGGCCTCCACCTTATCGCGTGCGACATTTCACATTCCTCCGGGCACTTTGACTGTGGCTTCGGCTGTTTGGCAACCCTGAAAGCCAGGGAACAAAAGTAGACCAAAAAGGTGAGGTTGGTTCGATGCATTCGATGCGTGGTTATCCGACTCCGATGGTAACCCTGTTTGCTGCAACGCTGATGCCTTGATGCTTGATGGCTTGGTTGGGTGGACTGTACCGCTCTGACGATCTTTAAAGCAAAATAATCTCTCCGCTGAAAGATATCCCCCTCTCGCAAAAGTCGCCGTATTTCTGACTTGCACCATCATCCATCATATCTTCTTCCCCTCAATCTAATTCTATCAAACTGTTTGACGAACAACGCCAACCATGTCGTCGACGATGACCAAGCCCAAATTCTCCATCTTTACCCACTCTGTTGGCTACCATACCGCAGGTCATAGCCTTCTCGACAAATTGACGACGATCGCCGAAGCTGGCTTGCAAGCGGTCGAGATCTTTACGGATGATCTCTGGGTATTCAGCCAGAGTGAAGAATTCGCAGCGATTCAGAAGAATGCTGCTTCGACATCGTCCGTAGCGCAAGAGCCGTTGTTGACGCCTCCGGACTCGCCTAGTTTCGTCGCTTTCAACTGCGAGCAAGCAGAAAAGAAGAAGTGGTACAATGCAACAGGGGAGTGCAGAGAGGAAGAGCTGGAGAGGGAGGTGGCTGCGGCGAGGTTTATTGGGCAATTTTGTGAGGAGTTGGGTTTGGAAGTGGTATGTTTGCAACCGATAAGGGATATCGAAGGCTGGAAAGGGGAGAAGAGGAGGGAGGCGATGGAGAGGGTCAAGTCGAGGTTTGGCGTGATGCAAGCTTTGCGGACGAATCTGATGTTGATCTGTTCGAGTAACACTCCGGCTCCTGCTACAACGGGGGATGTGGATGCGTTGGTGGAGGATTTTAGGAAGATTTCGGATATGGCGTTCGCATTCACACAGACGACGGGTTGGGAGATCAAGGTTGGATATGAGGCGTTGAGCTGGGGTGCCCATGTCAATGTTTGGAGTCAAGCATGGGAGGTTGTACAGGCGACAGGGAGGGAGAATGTGGGGTTGATTTTGGATTCGTTCAATACGTTGGCGAGGGAGTTTGCGGATCCTTGTGAGGCGACTTTCATCCAACAACCTGCCGAAGCTACGATGAGGAGGTTGGAGGGCAGTGTTAGGAAGATTAGGGAGGAAGTTCCAGGCGACAAGATCTTTTTGTTGCAAATTGGAGATGCGAAGAAGTTGCCAGCGCCTTTGGAGCCTAGTCCGCGCGTGGGGGAGGAGAGGCCTAGTAGGATGATTTGGTCTAGATCGAGTAGGTTGATGCCGTGCGAGGAGAATAAGGGTGGGTTTATGCCCGTTGTGGACTTTGTTAGTGCAGTTCACAAGGCTGGATATAAGGGACCATGGAGCATTGAGGTCTTCAACGACAGTCTCAACGATCCTAAACCAGAAAGTGTAGCGGCACACGCAACACGAGCGAAGGCTGGTCTGGATAGGTTGGTCGACCGCGTCTATTCTTCTTAGCGCCGTTTTGGCGTCTTTGCGTTTGTACTTTTATCGTTTTTGCGTTGAATAGCAGGACAATCTATCACTTTTAGCATTCGTAGCGACCACAGTCAAATGTCTATGAGGACCGTGGAGAAGCGAGTCGAGCGGTTTTCTTCCTCTCATAAGCTTCCCTGATTACCGCTTTGATCGTGGGTAAAGAATCGCGTGCGTTGGCTTCCGCCGTCTTGCGCAATGTCTCGACCTGGTCCGGAGTCCAGACGAGGTTGTAACTCGAAGAGAAGGCGGCTGTGCTAGGATCGTATTCTGGTTGGACGGCGTTGGGGAGGAGAGGGAGGTAGATTAGGGTTGGTTCCACTCCGGGTGTTGCTTTGGGGCCTCGTGTTGAGACTTCCTTCTCGGCGGGGGATGTCGGGGTGGGGAGGGGGAAAGTGTCTAGTACTTGGGCGTATTTGGTTTTGAACTTTTCGTACACTCCTTGTGCTTCTTCCTTCTCTCCTGCTTCAGCATTGTACACAGGAAGCGGGAACGCTGAGGTGTCTCTACGTTTGATACCCAAGCCTCGGTCTTTGAGTCCGTCACCGATCCGGTCTACCGCAGCATCTTTCTGGACGTCGCTACTGTAATCGCCTAGAAGGACAACGTCAGGGGTCCGACCTGGCGTGAAGAAGATCGGATGAGGCTCGTTGTTCGCCATTCCCGCATCTACCAGATGGAGCCTCGGAGAATTCTGTAGACCCCTCCATCCACCTGCTTTTTCTTCTTCGCTGATCGGAGCGCCATATATCGGATTTGGTTCGTTCTGCGCATGCACCGGATGATGATTGACCAACTTCTCTTTCGATTCTGCATGCTTGCTACCCCATCTATCGGCCCAATCACGGACCTTGTCGCCAAACGCATTGCCAGGTAAGTTGCGATAAAGCGTTCCCAAGTAGGCCGAAAGAGGAGCAGCGGGAGCCGAAGTGCAGAGTCCCAAGATGGATGACAATGAAGCTTCAGGTGTACATTCTGTTGATTTACCGTTGCTGAAATGTCGACCGAAGGCCCAGAGTGGGATCCAGAAGGAGAGGGAGTCGCAACCGAATTCGAAAGGTGTGAATTGGAACCATTGCCACCAGCTTTCTTCCTTCTCGTCCGTCTCTTTGCCATCTTTTTGCTTTACTGCGAAGGGTGCAGAGGAGTGGGAGTGAGGGTGAGGGGAAGACCAGTCTTTCCAAGTCCTTTCGTGTCTGACGGCGGTAAAGATGGGAAGCGGGTTCCGACCTTCGAGCAGACCCATTGTAGTGAGGCATCGTGAGAACTTGAACCATTCTCTTTTTAACTCTTCCTCTTCCTCTTCACCTTCCTTTCTTTGCCCATCGCGATCGTCATCTTTCCTTACTTCCTTCATCTCCGCCTTGACCACCTGCCTCACTCCCGGATTGAAGAACAAATGCGTCGTCGTGAGCGTCCCATACAGATCCAGCGGCCCAGCGTGTACATGTCCTCTTTTCATCTTTGCTACCAACGGAGCGAGTTGAAAGTACACTCCGCGACCAGTACTGGCGACTGCATTGATCGCCGCCACGCTCAGTGGGTGCTTTGTCGATCCCTGAGCAAGGTTCTCCAAAACCGAAGAGGCATCAAGATGAGGGAAAGTGTAGAGCGAGGCAAGGGACCAACAGCTTCCACTCACGCCTGCTGCGTACCATATCATATGCCACAATCCGCACTCCTGGAGCACGGATAGAAGACAAAGGTAGCCTAGGCAGGCTCGGTAGCCACCTCCAGAACCGCCCAAGTGGATCTCAGGGATGTCGTTGGGGTGAACCACTTCTGATACAGGTAGGTCGAGGAATCGATGTAGGGCACGCGAAGAGAGGATGAATGACCGCCTAGCGTTGCGAAAGGCGACTTCTTCAGGCGGTATGTGGGAAGAAAAGCGTACATTTGCATCAAGGGAAAGCTCTGGGTAGAGAGCGGTGTCGGTCTCGTCCAGAGCAACAAGTTTGGGCAGACGTAGGATTTCCAATACCGCGTGCGTTTGCTTGCGGATCGAGTGGCCGAGGTCGTGAAATGCTGATGTGAGACGATGCACTTTGCTCTTGTGATCAGCTTTGCCGTCATCTTCGGTGGCGGTGGATGAGGCAGGAGCGGGACCCTTGTTCCACACGAGCTGATTTGCGTCGTCGGAAGCATCTAAGCCTTGATGCGCAAGAGCATCATCTTTGGCGTCTTTGGGCGTCCATAGCACCACGGGCTCATCTTCGCTCTTTGCCGCTGCCGACATGGTGCATAGGATAGGCTGAGATGGTGGAGGTAAGACGGTCAGTCATGATGAAGAGAATGGACAGGTTGACGGTAATGCAAGCACCAGAGAGAGTGAGAAGGGCGAACGTGGACAATGCACTAAAACATAGCGGAAGGAGACAGTGGCCGGGAAGCTGGACCCTGCATCAGATGTCACGTCAAAGTTGGTGGTCGCTGAGAGCACGTGGACTTTTTCGCTTTTCCGACCACTCGACAGCAGGAGATGAGGAACGCAATCTGATCATCAACCGCCGCGATCTTATCACAACTCTTCAGTGCTTCAAGCCGGCTCACAACTCGGAACTGACAGTCTATACACTTCTAAGATTGTCCATTTGGATGAGCTTGTTCATTTTGACAATGCATAATGGTACAAAGGCCAAGCCCAAACCTTGAGACCTGATACTCTTCGTGTAGTCCGGTATGCTTTTGGGTCGCAATGCTTCTTCTTTAACCAAAGTGGAAGCCGGGAGGTGGACGAGCGCCTCTCCTCTGCCCGCCTCCCATGCCTCCCATTCCACCCATACCTCCTGGGAATCCTCCGCCCATACCGCCCATTCCACCCATTCCACCCATACCGCCCATACCGCCCATACCGCCCCCTCCACCGAATAAGTCGGCCAGATTGATCTCTACACCGCCTGGGCCTCCGAATCCACCACCCATACCACCCATACCCCCAAATCCAGGCATAGCGTCATGCTCCAAATCATCGGCACCGGCATCGTACCTCCTCCTCTTATTTTCGTCGGATAGGACATCGTAGGCCTCTGCGCACAACTTGAACTTCTCCTCATCACCTCCCTTATCCGGGTGATGTTTCAAACTCTCCTTTCTGTACGCTTTTTTAATCTCGCTATCGCTTGCATCTTTGGAAACGGAGAGAATCTTGTAGTAGTCCTTCTTCTTGCTTCGCTTGAGATCAATTTCAGCCGAACGAAGCTCATTTTGCAGCGATTGAATGTCGCGTTGGTTACCCGAGGTAGAGGATTCTTCGAGGGCGGTTTTGAAGTCTCTTACTGCGTCTTCATATTTTTCGACGGCGAGAAGGGCGCGTGCACGTGTGCGAAGGGCTTTGATGTATCCGGAATCGAGTTTGAGGGCGGAGTCGCAATCGGTGATGGCTGCTTCGTGGTTGCCGTTCTTCGAGTTGGCGGTGGCTCGGTTGGAGTAGAGGATCGCTTTGAAGCCTTGAGCAGGACCGTCTTTGTCGGCGTTTTCGTCGGCTAGCGCCAAAGCTTCGGTGAAGCGTTCTACAGCTGCAGCATGGTCTCCTGCTTTGAAGGCGGTGTTTCCATCTTCCTTCTTTGCCTCGAGTCTTCGGCACTTTTTGAGCAGATCCCTAGCACCTGATTGTTCAGGATCGCTTCGGAGGGCAGCTTGACAATGAGCTACGGACTTTGCGATGTCTCCCTTGGCCAACAAGATGCGTGCGCGGGTGAGCAACGCTTCCGGATTGCTCGAATCTGCTCTAAGTGCATCGGCAACAACGCTGTTGGCTTGATCGAGGTTGTTCTTATGCAAATGCACCGTAGCTCGCATGATCCTCCACTGCAATGGTACATCAGCCTCTGCAAGGCCAGCAAGAGATTGGGCTTGGTCCAGCGCGAATCCTGCCACTGACCAATCCTTTTGAGCTGCGAGACTCTGGTAACTGGCCAAGTGGTCTGCTACGCTGTTAGCCTGACGCTGAAGTTGTGTAGCTTGCTTGAGTGTTGCTTCGTCAATCCCTTGCATGTTGACGACGGGGTTGAGTACGGAAGTGGCACCGCTGGGATTTCCGAGGTAAAGATGGCATCGTGCAAGACGGATGAGTGTCTTAGGTTGAGCAACGCCATCCGGAGACTGTTTGGCCTGGATATCTTTGGCGAGCTGACAATCGCCAAGAGCAGATTTGTACATCTTCAAGCTCATTTTGGCAGCGGCACGGTTGGTGAGAAAGGTGGAATCGGTAGGATCGAGCTCGTAGGCGCGAGTGAAGCAATCGATGGCTTTGGAGTACTCCTTGGAGCTGAAATGGCTGTTACCCTGCGTTTTGAGTGTTTGCGCTTCGGCTTTGTCCTCAGCTGATGGCTCAGCGGGTTGATTAGATGTGGAAGCGCTACCATTGACGGCAGTTCCATTGCCGTTGACGTGTGGCTTTGTGCTATCCTCATTGCTGGGAGAGGAAGGACGGGAGGTAGACGCCATGATAGGCAAAGATGGCGCTAGCGGGAATACGGTTGCTCTGTTACCTCTTGCTTGTTTGCGTGTGGCGGTGACAGTGTATGACTGATGCTGTTGATTCGGGGGTTGAGTTGTCAAGGCGAGGATCTTAGGTGGTGACGATGATGAGGATGATGAGGATGAGAAGAATGAAAGGTCGTGTGATTAGCGGGATATGGATTGTAACTCTGTGCGCTCTGCGCTTTCAACTGCACTCTTGAGGCAAATCGGCAGAGGCAACAGAGCTGTCAAAAGCTCGGATTGGCCGACTTGTGCGCTAAAATCACGCTTTTCTAATTTTTTTTATAGACGTCGGATGCTTCCGCCAATTCTTCTCGCTTCTTTCTTCTCAGATCGACCGATTTTCTCTCTCGATATCACCGATGTAGCCAGAAGAAGCCAATTCTGCATTTCCTAATTTCCCATTTTCAGGTTGCGAAAATGACTTTTTTTTTTTTTTTTTTTTTTTTTTTTTTGGTCGATTTTGATGGTCTGAGCACCATCCTCATACCTCAACTCTTCCTTTGCATTCATCGTCGAATCTGTCTGCTCCTCAGTCAGAGGGCTGCTCACCATCATTCTCAACCTTGCAGCAACAAGAGCGTTGCTCAAACAAGTCAACAGACGCTACTCGACCACTTCAGCGCTGCGATCGAAAGCCAACCCGGATACCACCCCGACCTCCGCTTTAAAGTGGTTTGTCGCACTGGGCATCGGTAAAGGACAACGAATTCCCGTTCAACGTACCGTGCTCTATTCGGACACCATCGAAGAGAAGCTTGCCAAGATCAAAAGCATGACCGAGCGATTGGAACAAGAAGTCACCGCCGCCGCGGCAGGTGCCAAGCGCGAGCTTGACACTTCCACCGGAACCGCACCCGACACCGATGCTGCTGCTACCACCAGTGTTGTAGAGCCAGAAGTGCCTGCTTCCAATAAGCGCGCGCGCTTTGACGATTCGTCCAAGTCTTCGAGGGACCAAGGTGGAAAGAAGAAGTGGGAACGACGTGACCGACGTGGTACCGGTGGACGAAACGAGGAATCTTCTTCCCGCGATGCTACCGACGCTCCTTCTTCCTCCGCAGGCGGTAGCGGTGGCGATCGTCTGCCCAAACGCAAAGTAGCAGTCAAGTTCGGATACTGCGGTATCGGCTATTCGGGTCTTCAGATCAACCCTGGTGTCAAGACCATCGAAGGTGACATTTTCGCTGCATTCTGTACCGCCGGTGCTGTTTCCGCTGACAACGCCGTCAACCCCAACAAGGTTGGCCTTCAACGCGCAGCTAGGACGGATCGAGGTGTTCATGCCGCAGGCAACCTTCTTTCGCTCAAGCTCATCTTGCAACCGGAGGGGTTGAAGGAAGGCGAAACGCTAGTGGAGAAAGTGAACAGCTTGCTGCCGGAGTTTATCAGGATTTGGGGCATTACCAGGGTTCAAAATGGTTTCAACGCTAGGCAGAGTTGCGACAGCAGGATGTACGAGTATTTACTCCCAACGTACGTGTTTCTGCCACCAAAGCCGGGAAGCACCATGTGGGAGATGCTCAAGCGTATGCGCGATGAAGAGCTCGCCAAGGCCAAGGAGGCTGATGCGAACGCTTCGACCACACACAGCTTGGATGAGGTTTTGGAGCATCCTTTCTGGGCTGCACATGGTACCTCTTCGGATTTCAGCACGGACATCGCAGCTAAGAAGAAGTACCGTCTTCCAGCAAGCCATCTGGCGCGCATTCGTAGCATCTTTGCACGCTACTTGGGCAGTCACAACTTTTACAACTTTACCGTTGGCAAAGAGTTCCGTGACCGTTCCTGTCAGCGATTCATGAAGAAGTTGACGATTTCCGAGCCAAAGTTGATCCACGACGTCGAGTGGGTTAGTATCAAATTCCACGGTCAATCCTTTATGCTGCATCAGATCCGAAAGATGATTGGATTGTTAGTGCTTGTTGGGAGGACAGGAGCTGGAGAAGGTTTGATCGAAGAATGCTTTGGCCCTGCTAGGGTGCATATCCCCAAAGCGCCTGGATTGGGGTTGTTGTTGGAAAGGCCCATCTTTGATGCCTATAATACAAGGATTAGGAATAGTAACGATAAGATCCACAAGTTGATGCGTAAGAAGGAAAGCAAAGCCAACGCTGCCGAATTTGACGCTGCTGTTGCTGCTGCTGCCGCAACTCACGACCCTACCCACCCTGCCGACGCTGCAGTCAACGCAAAAGAAGCCGAAGCCAGCAAAGAAACGCAACAGACTGAAGCAGGCAAAGCTTCGTCCCTCGAAGATGAGCTTCGTGAAAGCATCACCTATACTCCTCATGATGACTTGATGGAAAAGTTCAAACAGGAATGGATCTACGATCGAATCATCGCAACCGAAGAGGAGACGAATGAGTTTGGCAAATGGTTGAACTATTTGGACGTTTTCCAAGGGCCAGACTTCGAGTTTTTGAACCCGAAAGGTGTCATTCCGGCGAAAGCGATTGTTAAGGTGGGTGAGTTTCATAGGGATCAGCTCAAGAATCGTAAGAAGGAGGGTGAGGAGAAGAGCGCAGCAGATGGAAAGGAGGATGCTGCTGAAGCGGACAAGTATGAAGAGGATGAGGAGGACCGTGAGGCGTATGGGAAGAAGGGTAGGGAGTTGGATGAGTATGAAGGTTGAATTCAGCCTCGCTGGCGTCCAATAGGCCACATTTTGCCTCGTTCTCATTGCCCATTCGTTCATCACGCAATCATCATTTCCAAAGATACACACGCTAGCAGTCAGTCTGCTACAATTCATGCAGCGAAAGCATTGCCATTCTTGGACCCGAAGACGACAACAGGATGCAAACGAAAGAAGAATCGATTGAGTGAATGATTGGAATGCAATGCGACAAACAGCACTTTACATCGCACGCTCACATCTCGTCAGCAGCAGGTCGGAAAGTGATGACATCCATACACGTCTTCTCGCCTCTCTTGCATAGAACGACCACCTTGTCATCTCTGTAGCTGACCTTCCAAACTTGTTCGCATGGTTCGCAAATCTCGCGAATGAACTTGCCCGTTTGGAAATCCCACAATTTGACTCGACCATCGTTGCCTCCTGTAATGATGTAGCGGTCATCAAACTGCAAGCATGTCACCGAATTGTCGTGTGCGCAAAGACGGTGCAGGCATTCAAACGTCTTGAGACTGAAGACAATAACACGACCATCGGAGCCACCTGTGACCAAAGTGTTGTCCAAAAGCTGCAATTGACCGACGAGGGAAGTGTGACCTTGGAAGAGAGCCAGGCATTCACCCGTCTCTGCAGACCAAACTCGAACGGTTGAGTCGAGCGAGCCAGTGGCAACGCGTTTCCCATCGAAAGCTACGGCGTAGATGTAGTGGATATGACCGCGAAGCGTATGCAGGCATCGGCCCGTGTCAAGATCCCAGACACGACAAGTGCCGTCATAACTGCCTGATGCTACCTTGTTGCCTGCCACTTCAATGCATCGCACCGAATGCTGATGACCCGCAAGCAAATGCAGATGCTCGCCCGTCTCGACGTTCCACACTCGCAGCGTCGAATCACGCGATCCAGACACCGCAATGGGCTTGCCATCGAGCACCTTGAGGCATCGAACGGTCGATGTGTGACCATGCAAGACGTGCTTGCATTCTCCTGTGCGCAGATCCCACACACGAACGTCACGATCGCATCCACCGCTGACGACGATAGCATGTTCGTTACCATAGCCAAGCACACTGCCACAGGGATTACCCATGCCAAGCGCATTGCCCGTTGGCAGGGGTGCTGCGGCTGCAGAAGCGGTGCGTGAACGCGCTCGGCTTTCAGCAGAGTCGGTGTGCATGGAGAAGTCCTGACCGCTGGAAGAGTTCTCCTGTCTGCGGCTGGGACGGCCCTTCTTCAGCACTTTCGCCAGTCGTCCTGGATGGTCTCGATGGAAGTGAGGGTGGGTGAAGACCCGTTTGCCGTTGTCCTGAGATGATGCTTTCTTCGGCGTTTTCCGTTCAAGTTCGTTGAACTCGTAAAAGTCAAGTTGCTGCAAGAACAGCGCAATCTGATCGTGCTGGAAGTAGCGAGGCAGGACTTCCTCTGCGAGTCGTTTGGGATTCGTGAGAACCAAGCGGGCTCCGTCGCTTGACCAGTGGATGCATTCGTTTGTGGTGGTATCTCCGACCATAGCGTACAGCTTTTCAGGGAAGTCAGGATCGGCTTCAGCTGCAGCAGCCATCTCACCGTTGCGTCGGATGTTATCTGCCAGCTGCGTGGGGACCTGGCCGGTACCGTCAGCCATGACGGCGTCTCGAATAGCACCGGCTTCGGCCTCAGCGATAGCGCGAGCACTTTCACGGTCTGCACGAGCACGAGTGGCGGCGCGCGATTCGCGATGCACGAGCGACGGACCTTCCGAGCGGACCGACAGGTCAGCGTCCGAGTCGGCTGCACCTGGTCCAAAGTCGTCCAGGTTCATTTGTTGGTTACTGCCGCGCGAACCTTCAGCCGAAGAAGATGCCGCTCCTGCTGCTGCTGCTGCCCTCCTGGCACTCTGCTGGCGTCGAAGCGCACGACGAGCCTTGTGGAACCATTCGAGCGTCTCGCCGTGCCCATACGTCTGCCGTGCTTTGCCTGAGGCCGTGGGAGTGCTGGAGGTAGACGATGGCGACTTACGACTGCCAAACAAGTCCGCGTCGTCAGGAAGCTCGATCGACGACACTGGTGGCGAGAGGAGAGCATCGGCAGCGTCGGGACGGGGGTCGTGGTGAACCAAACGAAGGTCACCGTCTGCTGCTGCTTGGTATGGTTTGCCACCATTGCCATCTTCCGGGTCGGTAACAACCATCTTGCCTTTGCCCGAACCAGATGCTTCTGCGTGTCCGTTGCTGATCTTTTTGCCTTTGCCAGTAGTTCGACTGATGAGTGTGAGACACCAAACGCCAGCATCGTGTCCGAGCAGCGTGTGCGCGTACAGACCGGTCTGTGCGCTGAAGACATGAATCTTAGAGTTGGCCATGCCGACAACGATCCATTCGCTGTCGATGGCCAAGCTGGTGACGACGTGGCCGGCATCTGCTGAAACGTGCTGAGTCTGGAGTCGACCACCCTTGCGCCAGTTCGATTCGGTAAGGTAGGCCATTTTGAAATGAGTGCGGTAGCTGAATGGCACCTTGGCCGATCGATGACGGTGGATGTGAGCTGCAGAAGGTGGAGCGTTGGAGTGCCGCGAGGGACCAGCAATAGCGGATCGTTCAAACGTGGGAGAACGCGAGGCCGATGCGCCTGCGCCACCAAGACCGAGACCAGTTGTGGCTGCAGAGTCATCTTCGTCGACAGAGGCAGAGCCCCTGCGTCCATTTCTGGAATCGGAGACAGCTCTGGTGTTGCGCTGGACATGTGATCGGCGAAGTTCACGCGGACCCGGTACGAGAGAGCTGCTGCTGCTTGCGCTAGCTCGAGAAGCGGCGTGCGTGTGTGCCGTAGGGGAAGCCGAGGATCCAGCTGCGGCTGCCGAAGATGTCGAAAAGCGGCCAGTAGGCGAGTCATGGTGGGGCAGTGAGGCGAGCAAAGGTGCATTAGGCGGTTGTCCGTGAGGTTGCGTGCTAGCTTGGCCACCAGTAGAGGACGCGACGGTGGAGGTAAGGTCATCCCGGTCATCCATATCCATGGCTTCGTCCGGGTCGTTGATGGCCGAAGTCGTGTTTTCGTTTGCGCTCGCGTCTGCATCCTGAATGCGCGGTGTGGTGAAAGCAGCGGGGGTCGATGCTTGCTGCCAGCCCTGAAGTCGATCCAGTCGACCAGTGGAAGTCCTGTAGGCTGCGCTGATGGCATGGGCTGATGATGAGGAAGGCATGATCGGTCTGGTTGGCATCACCAGCTTGAGTTTCTATTATAGGAAGTGCTGTTAATGAGCCTCCTCCTAATTCTT